>JANJGN010000466.1:0-205000 GCA_026770705.1 Isurus oxyrinchus | reverse complement strand
TCACAATCTCTCTCCCTGCCTCTCACAATCTCACTCCCTGCCTCTCGCCCACTCTCACCCTGCCTCTCACAATCTCTCTCCCTGCCTCTCGCCCAGTCTCACCCTGCCTCTCGCCCGCTCTCTCCCTGCCTCTCGCCCACTCTCACCCTGCCTCTCACCCACTCTCTCCCTGCCTTCACACAGTCTCTCCCTGCCTCTCACCCGGTCTCTCCCTGCCGCTCGCCCCGCTCTCTCCCTGCCTCTCACACGCTCTCATCCTGCCTCTCGCCCCCTCTCTCCCTGCCTCTCGCCCGCTCTCTCCCTGCCTCTCGCCGGCTCTCTCCCTGCCTCTCGCCCACTCTCACCCTGCCTCTCACAAACTCTCTCCCTGCCTTCACCCAGTCTCTCCCTGCCTCTCGCCCGCTCTCTCCCTGCCTCTCACCCGCTCTCTCCCTGCCTCTCGCCCAATCTCTCCCTGCCTCTCGCCCGCTCTCCCTGCCTCTCGCCCGCTCTCTCCCTGCCTCTCGCCGGCTCTCTCCCTGCCTCTCACCCCCTCTCTCCCTGCCTCTCACCCGCTCTCTCCCTGCCTCTTGCCCAATCTCTCCCTGCCTCTCGCCCGCTCTCTCCCTGCCTCTCACCCCCTCTCTCCCTGCCTCTCACCGGCTCTCTCCCTGCCTCTCACCCGCTCTCTCCCTGCCTCTCGCCCAATCTCTCCCTGCCTCTCGCCCGCTCTCTCCCTGCCTCTCACCCCTTCTCTCCCTGCCTCTCGCCCGCTCTCACCCTGCCTCTCGCCCGCTCTCACCCTGCCTCTCACTCGCTCTCCCTGCCTCTCACCCGCTCTCTCCCTGCTTCTCACCCACTCTCTCCCTGCCTCTCAAACACTCTCTCCCTGCCTCTCGCCCGCCCTCTCCCTGCCTCTCGCCCACTCTCTCCCTGCCTCTCACCCACTCTCTCCCTGCCTCTCACCCACACTCTCCCTGCCCCTCAGCCACTCTCACCCTGCCTCTCGCCCGCTCTCTCCCTGCCTCTCTCCCTGCCTCTCTCCCTGCCTCTCTCCCTGCCTCTCTCCCTGCCTCTCTCCCTGCCTCTCTCCCTGCCTCTCTCCCTGCCTCTCGCCCGCTCTCTCCCTGCCTCTCGCCCGCTCTCTCCCTGCCTCTCGCCCGCTCTCTCCCTGCCTCTCGCCCACTCTCTCCCTGCCTCTCACCCACACTCTCCCTGCCCCTCAGCCACTCTCACCCTGCCTCTCGCCCGCTCTCTCACTGCCTCTCTCCCTGCCTCTCTCCCTGCCTCTCTCCCTGTCTCTCGCCCGCTCTCTCCCTGTCTCTCGCCTGCTCCCTCCCTGCCTCTCACCCGCTCTCTCCCTGCCTCTCACCCACACTCTCCCTGCCCCTCAGCCACTCTCACCCAGCCTCTCGCCCGCTCTCTCCCTGCCTCTCTCCCTGCCTCTCTCCCTGCCTCACTCCCTGCCTCTCTCCCTGTCTCTCGCCCGCTCTCTCCCTGCCTCTCGCCCACTCTCTCCCTGCCTCTCACCCACTCTCTCCCTGCCTCTCACCCACACTCTCCCTGCCCCTCAGCCACTCTCACCCTGCCTCTCGCCCGCTCTCTCCCTGCCTCTCTCCCTGCCTCTCTCCCTGCCTCTCTCCCTGCCTCTCTCCCTGCCTCTCGCTCACTCTCTCCCTGTCTCTCGCCCGCTCTCTCCCTGCCTCTCGCCCGCTCTCTCCCTGCGTCTCTCCCTGCCTCTCTCCCTGCCTATCTCCCTGCCTCTCACCCGCTCTCTCCCTGCCTCTCGCCCGCTCTATCCCTGCCTCTCGCCCACTCTCTCCCTGCCTCTCACCCACACACTCCCTGCCCCTCAGCCACTCTCACCCTGCCTCTCGCCCGCTCTCTCCCTGCCTCTCTCCCTGCCTCTCGCCCACTCTCTCCCTGCCTCTCGCCCGCTCTCTCCCTGTCTCTCACCCGCTCTCTCCCTGCCTCTCACCCGCTCTCACCCTGCCTATCGCCCGCTCTCTCCCTGCCTCTCGCCCGCTCTCTCCCTGCGTCTCGCCCGCTCTCTCCCTGCGTCTCGCCCGCTCTCTCCCTGCCTCTCGCCCGCTCTCTCCCTGCCTCTCGCCCGCTCCCTCCCTGCCTCTCACCCGCTCTCTTCCTCCCTCTCGGCCCGCTCTCTCCCTGCCTCTCGCCCGCTCTCACCCTGCCTCTCGCCCGCTCTCTCCCTACATCTCAACGACTCTCTCCCTGCCTCTCATGCGCTCTCTCCCTGCCTCTCGCCCGCTCTCACCCTGCCTCTCGCCCACTCTCTCCCTGCCTATCACCCACTCTCTCCCTGCCTCTCACCCGCTCTCTCCCTGCCTCTCAACCGCTCTCTCCCTGCCTCTCACCCACTCTCTCCCTGGCTCTCACCGAGTCTCTCCCTGCCTCTCGCCCGCTCTCTCCATGCCTCTCGCCAACTCTCTCCCTCCCTCTCACCCACTCTCTACCTGCCGCTCGCCCGCTCTCTCCCTGCCTCTCACCCATTCTCCCCCCTGCCTCTCGCCCACTCTCTCCCTGCCTCTCGCCCGTTCTCTCCCTGCCTCTCGACCGCTCTCTACCTGAATCTTGCCCGCTCTCTCCCTGCCTCTGGCCCGCTCTCTCCCTGCATCTCGCCCACTCTCTCCCTGCATCTCGCCCACTCTCTCCCTGCCTCTCGCCGCTCTCTCCCTGCCTCTCGCTCGCTCTCTCGCTGCCTATCCCACGCTCTCTCCCTGCCTCTCGCCGCTCTCTCCCTGCCTCTCGCTCGCTCTCTCGCTGCCTCTCCCACGCTCTCTCCCTGCGTCTCGCCCACTCTCTCCCTGCCTCTCGCCCGCTCTCTCCCTGCCTCTCTACCGCTCTCTCCCTGCCTCTTGCCCGCTCTCTCCCTGCCTCTCACACGCTCTCACCCTGCCTCTCGCCCCCTCTCTCTCTGCCTCTCGCCCGCTCTCTCCCTGCCTCTCGCCCGCTCTCTCCCTGCCTCTCGCCCACGCTCTCCCTGCCTCTCGCCCGCTCTCTGCCTGCCTCTTGCCCACTCTCTCCCTGCCTCTCGCCTGCTCTCTCCCTGCCTCTCGCCCACTCTCTCCCTGCCTCTCACCCACTCTCTCCTTGCCTCTCAACTGCTCTGTCCCTGCCTCTCGCCCACTCTCTCCCTGCTTCTCGCCCGCTCTCCCCCTGCCTCTAACCACTCTCTCCCTGCCTCTTACACACTCTCTCCCTGCCTCTCACCCACTCTCTCCCTGCCTCTCGCCCACTCTACCCCTGCCTCTCACCAACTCTCACCCTGCCTCTCACCCACTCTCACCCTGCCGCTCGCCCGCTCTCTCCCTGCCTCTCGCCCGCTCTCTCCCTGCCTCTCTCCATGCCTCTCTCCCTGCCTCTGGCCCGCTCTCTCCCTGCCTCTCGCCCAATCTCTCCCTGCCTCTCGCCCAATCTCTCCCTGCCTCTCGCCCACTCTCTCCCTGCTTCTCGCCCACTCTCTCCCTGCCTCTCGCCAACTCACTCCCTGCCTCTCACCCGCTCTGGCCCTGACTCTCGCCCGCTCTCTCCCTGCCTCTCTCCCAGCCTCTCTCCCTGACTCTCACCCTGCCTCTCGCCCGCTCTCTCCCTGCCTCTCTCCCAGCCTCTCTCCCTGCCTCTCTCACTGCCTCTCTCCCACTCTCTCCCTGCCTCTCTCCCACTCTCTCCCTGCCTCTCGCCCGCTCTGTCCCTGCCTCTCGCCCACTCACTTCCTGCCTCTCGCCCGCTCTCTCCCTGCCTCTCGCCCGCTCTCTCCCTGCCTCTCACCCGCTCTCTCCCTACCTCTCGCCCGCTCTCTCCCTGCCTCTCGCCCGCTCTCTCCCTGCCTCTCGCCCGCTCTCTCCCTGCCCCTCGCCCGCTCTCTCCCTGCCTCTCGCCCGCTCTCACCCTGCCTCTCGCCCACTCTCTCCCTGCTTCACGCCCGCTCTCTCCCTGCTTCTCCACCGCTCTCTCCCTGCCTCTCACCTGCTCTCTCCCTGCCTCTCGCACGATCTCTCCCTGCCTCTCGCCTGCTCTCTCCCTGCCTCTCACCCACTCTCACCCTGCTTCTCGCCCGCTCTCTCCCTGCCTCTCGCCCGCTCTCTCCCTGCCTCTCGCCCGCTCTCTCCCTGCCGCTCGCCCGCTCTCTCCCTGCCTCTCGCCCGCTCTCACACTCCCTCTCGCCCGCTCTCTCCCTGTCTCTCGCCCGCTCTCTCCCTGCCTCTCGCCCGCTCTCTCCCTGCCTCTCGTCCACTCTCTCACCCGCTCTCTCCCTGCCTCACGCCCGCTCTCTCCCTGCCTCACGCCCGCTCTCTCCCTGCCTCTCGCACGATCTCTCCCTGCCTCTCGCCCATCTCTCCCTGCCTCTCATCAATCTCTCCCTGCCTCTCGTCAATCTCTCCCTGCCTCTCGCCCACTCTCTCCCTGCCTCTCGCCCGCTCTCTCCCTGACTCTCGCCCGCTCGCTCCCTGCATCTCGCCCGCTATCTCCCTGCCTCTCGCCCGCTATCTCCCTGCCTCTACCCACTCTAACCCTGCCTCTCGCCCGCTCTCTCCCTGCCTCTCTCCCTGACTCTCGCCCACTCTCCCCCTGCCTCTCGCCCGCTCTCACCCTGCCCCCTCGCCCGCTCTCAGCCTGCCCCTCGCCCGCTCTCACCCTGCCTCTCGCCCGTTATCCCCCTGCCTCTCACCGACTCACTCCCTGCCTCTCACCCGCTCTCTCCCTGCCTCTCACCCACTCTCTCCCTGCTTCTCGCCCGCTCTCTCCCTGCCTCTCACCCGCTCTCTCCCTGCCTCTCACCCGCTCTCTCCCTGCCTCTCACCCACTCTCTCCCTGCCTCTCGCCCACTCTCTCCCTGCCTCTCGCCCACTCTCTCCCTGCCTCTCAGCCACTCTCACCCTGCCTCTCGCCCGCTCTCTCCCTGCCTCTCGCCCGCTCTCTCCCTGCCTCTCGCCCGCTCTCTCCCTGCCTCTCGCCCGCTCTCTCCCTGCCTCTCGCCCGCTCTCTCCCTGTCTCTCGCACGCTCACTCCCTGCCTCTCACCCGCTCTCTCCCTGCCTCTCACCCGCTCTCTCCCTGCTTCTCGCCCCCTCTCTCCCTGCTTCTAGCCCGCTCTATCCCTGCCTCTCGCCCGCTCTCTCCCTGCCTCTCGCCCGCTCTCTCCCTGCCTCTCGCCCGCTCTCTCCCTGCCTCTCGCCCGCTCTCTCCCTGCCTCTCGCCCGCTCTCTCCCTGCCTCACGCCCGCTCTCCCTGCCTCTCGCCCGACATCTCACTCTGCCTCACGCCCACTCTCTCCCTGCCTCTCGCCCACTCTCTCCCTGCCTCTCGCCCACTCTCTCCCTGCCTCTCAGCCACTCTCACCCTGCCTCTCGCCCGCTCTCTCCCTCCCTCTCGCCGCTCTCTCCCTGCCTCTCGCCCGCTCTCTCCCTGCCTCTCGCCCGCTCTCTCCCTGCCCATCGCCCACTCTCACCCTGCCACTCAAACAGACTCAACCTGCCTCTCAACAACTCTCACCCTGCCGCTCGCCCGCTCTCTCCCTGCCTCTCTCCCGCTCTCTCCCTGCCTCTCTCCCTGCCTCTCTCCCTGCCTCTCTCCCTGCCTCTCTCCCTGCCTCTCTCCCTGCCTCTCTCCCTGCCTCTCTCCCTGCCAATCGCCTGCTCTCTCCCTGCCTCTCGCCCACTCACTCCCTGCCTCTGAACCGCTCTCTCTCCCTGCCTCTCACCCGCTCCGTTCCTGCCTCTCGCCCGCTCCGTTCCTGCCTCTCGCGCGCTCTATCCCTGCCTCTCACCCACTCTCTCCCTGCCTCTCGCCCGCTCTCACCCTGCCTCTCGCCCGCTTTCTCACTGCCTCTCACCCGCTCTCTCCCTGCCTCTCAACTGCTCTGTCCCTGCCTCTCGCCCACTCTCTCCCTGCCTCTCGCCCGCTCTCTCCCTGCCTCTAACCACTCTCTCCCTGCCTCTAACCACTCTCTCCCTGCCTCTCACCCACTCTCTCCCTGCCTCTCGCCCACTCTCCCCCTGCCTCTCAGCTACTCTCCCCCTGCCTCTCACCCACTCTCACCCTGCCTCTCACCCACTCTCACCCTGCCGCTCGCCCGCTCTCTCCCTGCATCTCGCCCGCTCTCTCCCTGCCTCTCACCCGCTCTCTCCCTGCCTCTCAACTGCTCTGTCCCTGCCTCTCACCCACTCTCTCCCTGCCTCTCACCCACTCTCACCCTGCCTCTCTCCCGCTCTATCCCTGCCTCTCGCCCACTCTCCCCCTACCTCTCGACAGCTCTCTCCCTGCCTCTCGCCCGACCTCTCACTCTGCCTCACGCCCACTCTCTCCCTGCCTCTCACCAACTCTCTCCCTGCCTCTCGCCCACTCTCTCCCTGCCTCTCGCCCCGCTCTCTCCCTGCCTCTCGCCCGCTCTCTCCCTGCCTCTCACCCACTCTCTCCCTGCCTCTCACCCACTCTCTCCCTGCCTCTCAACTGCTCTGTCCCTGCCTCTCGCCCACTCTCTCCCTGCCTCTCGCCCGCTCTCTCCCTGCCTCTCAACTGCTCTGTCCCTGCCTCTCGCCCACTGTCTCCCTGCCTCTCGCCCACTCTCTCCCTGCCTCTCGCCCACTCTCTCCCTGCATCTCGCCCACTCTCTCCCTGTCTCTAACCACTCTCTCCCTGCCTCTCGCCCGCTCTCTCCCTGCCTCTCGCCCACTCTCTCCCTGCCTCTCGCCGCTCTCTCCCTGCCTCTCGCCTGCTCTCTCCCTGCCTCTCACCCACTCAGTCCCTGCCTCTCACCCGCTCACTCCCTGACTCTCGCCCGCTCTCTCCCTGACTCTCGCCCGCTCTCTCCCTGCCTCTCGCCCGCTCTCTCCCTACCTCTCACCCACTCTCTCCTGCTCTCTCCCTGCCTCTCGCCCGCTCTCCCGCTGCTTCTCGACAGCTCTCTCCCTACCTCTCCCGACCTCTCACTCGGCCTCACGCCCACTCTCTCCCTGCCTCTCAACGGCTCTCTCCCTGCCTCTCTCCCGCTCCGTTCCTGCCTCTCGCCCGCTCTCACCCTGTCTCTCTCCCGCTCTCTTCCTGCCTCTCGCCCGCTCTCTCCCTGCCTCTCGCCTGCTCTCTCCCTGCCTCTCACCCACTCTCTCCCTGCCTCTCGCCCGCTCTCTCCCTGCCTCTAACCACTATCTCCCTGCCTCTCACCCATTCTCTCCCTGCCTCTCACCCATTCTCTCCCTGCCTCTCACCCACTCTCCCCCTGCCTCTCACCCACTCTCACCCAGCCTCTCACCCACTCTCACCCTGCCGCTCAACCGCTCTCTCCCTGTCTCTCTCCCGCTCTCTCCCTGCCTCTCACCCACTCTCTCCCTGCTTCTCGCCCGCTCTCTCCCTGCCACTCGCCCGCTCTCTCCCTGCCTCTCACCCACTCTCTCCCTGCCTCTCAACTGCTCTGTCCCTGCCTCTCGCCCACTCTCTCCCTGCCTCTCACCCACTCTCTCCTTGCCTCTCAACTGCTCTGTCCCTGCCTCTCGCCCACTCTCTCCCTGCTTCTCGGCCGCTCTCTCGCTGCCTCTAACCATTCTCTCCCTGCCTCTCACCCAATCTCTCCCTGCCTCTCACCAACTCTCACCCTGCCTCTCACCCACTCTCACCCTGCCGCTGGCCCGCTCTCTCCCTGCCTCTCGCCCACACTCTCCCTGCCTCTCTCCCTGCCTCTCTCCCTGCCACTCGCCCGCTCTCTCCCTGCCTCTCGCCCACTCTCTCCCTGCCTCTCGCCCACTCTCTCCCTGCCTCTCGCCCACTCTCTCCCTGCCTCTCGCCCACTCTCTCCCTGCCTCTCGCCTACTCTCTCCCTGCCTCTCACCCGCTCTGGCCCTGCCTCTCGCCCGCTCTCTCCCTGCCTCTCTCCCAGCCTATGGCCCTGCCTCTCGCCTGCTCTCTCCCTGCCTCTCTCCCAGCCTCTCTCCCTGCCTCTCTCCCTGCCTCTCGCCCACTCTCTCCCTGCCTCTCGACCGCTCTGTCCCTGCCTCTCGCCCACTCACTCCCTGCCTCTCGCCCGCTCTCTCCCTGCCTCTCGCCCGCTCTCTCCCTACCTCTCGCCCGCTCTCTCCCTGCCTCTCGCCCGGTCTCTCCCTGCCTCTCGCCCGGTCTCTCCCTGCCTCTCGCCCGGTCTCTCCCTGCCTCTCGCCGGCTCTCTCCCTGCCTCTCGCCCGCTCTCTCCCTGCCTCTCGCCCGCTCTCTCCCTGCCTCTCGCCCACTCTCTCACTGCTTCTCACCCGCTCTCTCCCTGCTTCTCAACCGCTCTCTCCCTGCCTCTCACCTGCTCTCTCCCTGCCTCTCACCCGCTCTCTCCCTGCCTCTCGCCCGCTCTCTCCCTGCCTCTCGCCCGCTCTCTCCCTGCCTCTCGCCCGCTCTCTCCCTACCTCTCGCCCGGTCTCTCCCTGCCTCTCGCCCGGTCTCTCCCTGCCTCTCGCCCGGTCTCTCCCTGCCTCTCGCCGGCTCTCTCCCTGCCTCTCGCCCGCTCTCTCCCTGCCTCTCGCCCGCTCTCTCCCTGCCTCTCGCCCACTCTCTCACTGCTTCTCACCCGCTCTCTCCCTGCTTCTCAACCGCTCTCTCCCTGCCTCTCACCTGCTCTCTCCCTGTCTCTCAACCGCTCTCTCCATGCCTCTCAAAGCCTCTCTCCCTGCCTCTCGCCCGTTCTCTCCCTGCCTCTCACCCGCTCCTACTGCCTCACGCCCGCTCTCTCCCAGCCTCTCGCCCGCTCTCTCCCTGCCTCTCGCCCGCTCTCTCCCTGCCTCTCACCCACTCTCACCCTGCTTCTCGACCGCTCTCTCCCTGCCTCTCGCCCGCTCTCTCCCTGCCGCTCGCCCGCTCTCTCCCTGCCGCTCGCCCGCTCTCACACTGCCTCTCGCCCGCTCTCTCCTTGTCTCTCACCCGCTCACTCCCTGCCTCTCACCCGCTCTCGCCCTCCCTCTCGCCCGCTCTCGCCCTCCCTCTCGCCCGCTCTCTCCCTGCCTCTCGCCCACTCTCACACTGCCTCTCGCCCACTCTCTCCCTGCCTCTCACCCACTCTCTCCTTGCCTCACAACTGCTCTGTCCCTGCCTCTCGCCCACTCTCTCCCTGTTTCTCGCCCGCTCTCTCGCTGCCTCTAACGACTCTCTCCCTGCCTCTCACCCACTCTCTCCCTGCCTCTCACCGACTCTCTCCCTGCCTCTCGCCAACTCTCCCCCTGCCTCTCACCAACTCTCACCCTGCCTCTCACCCACTCTCTCCCAGCCTCTCAACTGCTCTGTCCCTGCCTCTCGCCCACTCTCTCCCTGCTTCTCGCCCGCTCTGACCCTGCCTCTCACCCACTCTCTCCCTGCCTATCGCCCACACTCTCCGTGCCTTTCACCCACTCTCTCCCTGCCTCTCGCCCACTCTCCCACTGCCTCTCACCCACTCTCTCCCTGCCTCTCACCTACTCTCCCCCTTCCTCTCACCCACTCTCACCCTGCCTCTCATCCACTCTCACCCTGCCGCTCCCCCGCTCTCTCCCTGCCTCTCGGCCGCTCTCTCCCTGCCTCTCTCCCTGCCTCTCTCCCTGCCTCTCGCCCACTCTCTCCCTGCCTCTCGCCCACTCTCTCCCTGCCTCTCGCCCGCTCTCTCCCTGCCTCTCGCACACTCTCTCCCTGCCTCTCACCCGCTCTCTCCCTGCCTCCCGCCCGCACTCTCCCTGCCTCTCGCCCGCTCTCTCCCTGCCTCTCACCCGCTCTCTCCCTGCTTCTCGCCCGCTCTCTCCCTGCCTCTCGCCCGCTCTCTCCCTGCCTCTCGCCCATTCTCTCCCTGCATCTCGCCCACTCTTTCCCTGCCTCTCGCCCTCTCTCTCCCTGCCTCTTGACCGCTCTCTCCCTGCCTCTTGCCCACTCTCTCCCTGCCTCTCGCCCGCTCTCTCCCTGCCTCTCACCCGCTCTCTCCCTGCTTCTCACCCGCTCTCTCCCTGCCTCTCACCTGTTCTCTCCCTGCCTCTCGCCCGCTCTCTCCCTGCCTCTCGCCCGCTCTCTCCCTGCCTCTCGCCCGCTCTCTCCCTGCCTCTCGCCCGCTCTCTCCCTGCCTCTCGCCCACTCTCTCCCTGCCTCTCACCCGCTCTCTCCCTGCCTCTCACCCGCTCTCACCCTGCTATCTCCCGCTCTCTCCCTACCTCTCGCCCGCTCTCGCCCTGCCTCTACACACTCTCTCCCTTCCTCTCACCCACTCTCTCCCTGCCTCTCAACTGCTCTGTCCCGGCCTCTCACCCACTCTCTCCCTGCATCTCGCCCACTCTCTCCCTGTCTCTAACCACTCTCTCCCTGCCTCTCACCCACTCTCTCCCTGCCTCTCACCCACTGTCTCCCTGCCTCTCGCCCACTCTCCCCCTGCCACTCACCCACACTCAACCTGCCTCTCAACCACTCTCACCCTGCCGCTCTCCCCGCTCTCTCCCTGCCGCTCGCCCGCTCTCTCCCTGCCTCTCTCCCTGCCTCTCTCCCTGCCTCTCTCCCTGCCTCTCTCCCTGCCTCTCGCCCGCTCTCTCCCTGCCTCTCGCCCACTCTTTTCCTGCCTCTCGCCGCTCTCTAGCTGCCTCTCGCCTGCTCTCTCCCTGCCTGTCGCCCACTCACTCCCTGCCTCTCACCCGCTCACTCCCTGACTCACGCCCGCTCTCTCCCTGCCTCTCGCCCGCTCTCTCCCTGCCTCTCGCCCGCTCTCTCCCTACATCTCACCCACTCTCTCCTGCTCTCTCCCTGCCTCTCGCCCGCTCTCCCGCTGCTTCTCAGCAGCTCTCTCCCTACCTCTCCCGACCTCACATTCGGCCTCATACCCACTCTCTCCCTGCCTCTCAACCGCTCTCTCCCTGCCTCTCTCCCGCTCCGTTCCTGCCTCTCGCCCGCGCTCTCCCTGCCTCTCACCGACTCTCTCCCTGCCTCTCGCCCGCTCTCACCCTGTCTCTCTCCCGCTCTCTCCCTGCCTCTCGCCCGCTCTCTCCCTGCCTCTCGCCTGCTCTCTCGCTGCCTCTCACCCACTCTCTCCCTGCCTCTCAATTGCTCTGTCCCTGCCTCTCGCCCACTCTCTCCCTGCCTCTCGCCCGCTCTCTCCCTGCCTCTAACCACTATCTCCCTGCCTCTCACCCATTCTCTCCCTGCCTCTCACCCACTCTCCCCCTGCCTCTCGCCCACTCTCCCCCTGCCTCTCACCTACTCTCCCCCTGCCTCTCACCCACTCTCACCCAGCCTCTCACCCACTCTCACCCTGCCGCTCGCCCGCTCTCTCCCTGTCTCTCTCCCGCTCTCTCCCTGCCTCTCGCCCGCTCTCTCCCTGCCTCTCGCCCGCTCTCTCCCTGCCTCTCGACGGCTCTCTCCCTGCCTCTCACCCACTCTCACCCTGCCGCTCGCCCGCTCTCTCCCTGCCTCTCGCCCGCTCTCTCCCTGCCTCTCTCCCTGCCTCTCTCCCTGCCACTCGCCCGCTCTCTCCCTGCCTCTCGCCCAGTCTCTCCCTGCCTCTCGCCCACTCTCTCCCTGCCTCTCGCCCACTCTCTCCCTGCCTCTCGCCCACTCTCTCCCTGCCTCTCGCCAACTTACTCCCTGCCTCTCACCCGCTCTGGCCCTGCCTCTCGCCCGCTCTGTCCCTACCTCTCTCCCTGCCTCTCTCCCTGCCTCTCGCCCGCTCTCTCCCTGCCTCTCTCCCAGCCTCTCTCCCTGCCTCTCTCCCTGCCTCTCGCCCACTCTCTCCCTGCCTCTCGCCCACTCTCTCATGCCTCTCGCCCGCTCTCTCCCTACATCTCAAACACTCTCTCCCTGACTCTCATGCGCTCACTCCCGGCCTCTCACACTCTCTCGCCCTGCCTCTCGCCCGCTCTCCCCCCTGCCTCTCACCCGCTCTCTCCATGCCTCTCACCCACTCTCTCCCTCCATCTCACCCACTATCTCCCTGCCTCTCGCCCGCTCTCTCCATGCCTCTCACCCAGTCTCTCCCTACCTCTGGCCCGGTCTCTCCCTGCCTCTCGCACACTCTCACCCTGCCTCTCACCCAGAGGCAGGGAGAGAGTGGGCGAGACGCAGGGAGAGAGCGTGGGAGAGGCAGCGAGAGAGCGAGCGAGAGGCAGGGAGAGAGCGGCGAGAGGCAGGGAGAGAGCGGCGAGAGGCAGGGAGAGAGCGGGCGAGAGGCAGGGAGAGAGTGGGCGAGAGGCAGGGAGAGAGCGGGGCGAGAGGCAGGGAGAGAGCTGGCGAGAGGCAGGTAGAGAGCGGTCGAGAGGCTGGGTGAGAACGGGCGAGAGGCAGGCAGAGAGTGGGCGAGAGGCAGGGAGAGAGTGGGCGAGAGGCAGGGAGAGAGTGGGTGAGAGGCAGGGAGAGAGTCGGCGAGAGGCAGGGAGAGAGCGTGTGAGAGGCAGGGAGTGAGAGGGCGAGAGGCAGGGCGAGAGAGTGTGAGAGGCCGGGAGTGAGCGCATGAGAGTCAGGGAGAGAGTGTTTGAGATGTCGGGAGAGAGCGGGCGAGACGCAGGGAGAGAGTGGGCGAGAGGCAGGGAGAGAGTGGGCGAGAGGCAGGGAGAGAGTGGGCGAGAGGCAGGGAGAGATGCCGGGAGAGAGGCAGGGAGAGAGCGGGCGAGAGGCAGGGAGAGAGGCTGGGAGAGAGGCAGGGACAGAGCGGGCGAGAGGCAGGGCCAGAGCGGGTGAGAGGCAGGGAGTAAGTTGGCGAGAGGCAGGGAGAGAGTGGGCGAGAGGTAGGGAGAGAGTGGGCGAGAGGCAGGGAGAGAGTGGGCGAGAGGCAGGGAGAGACCTCTCTCCCTGCCTCTCACCCACTCTCTCCCTGCCTCTCGCCCACTCTCTCCCTGCCTCTCCCCCCGCTCTCTCCCGACATCTCAAACACTCTCTCCCTGACTCTCATGCGCTCACTCCCGGCCTCTCACACTCTCTCGCCCTGCCTCTCGCCCGCTCTCCCCCTGCCTCTCACCCGCTCTCTCCATGCCTCTCGCCAACTCTCTCCCTCCCTCTCACCCACTATCTCCCTGCCTCTCGCCCGCTCTCTCCATGCCTCTCACCCAGTCACTCCCTACCTCTGGCCCGGTCTCTCCCTGCCTCTCGCACACTCTCACCCTGCCTCTCACCCACTCACTCCCTGCCTCTCACACGCTCTCTCCCTGCCTCTCGCCGACTCTCTCCCTGCCTCTCACCCACTATCTCCCTGCCTCTCGCCCGCTCTCTCCATGCCTCTCACCCAGTCTCTCCCTACCTCTGGCCCCGGTCTCTCCCTGCCTCTCGCACACTCTCACCCTGCCTCTCACCCGCTCACTCCCTGCCTCTCACACGCTCTCTCCCAGCCTCTCGCCGACTCTCTCCATGCCTCTCACCCACTCTCTCCCTGCCTCTCGCCCACTCTCTGCCTGCCTCTCGCCCGTTCTCTCCCTGCCTCTCGTCCGCTCTCTACCTGCCTCTCGCCCGCTCTCTCCCTACATCTCAAACACTCTCTCCCTGACTCTCATGCGCTCACTCCCGGCCTCTCACACTCTCTCGCCCTGCCTCTCGCCCCGCTCTCCCCCTGCCTCTCACCCGCTCTCTCCATGCCTCTCGCCAACTCTCTCCCTCCCTCTCACCCACTATCTCCCTGCCTCTCGCCCGCTCTCTCCATTCCTCTCACCCAGTCTCTCCCTACCTCTGGCCCCGGTCTCTCCCTGCCTCTCGCCCACTCTCTCCCTGCCTCTCGCCCGCTCTCTCCCGACATCTCAAACACTCTCTCCCTGACTCTCATGCGCTCACTCCCGGCCTCTCACACTCTCTCGCCCTGCCTCTCGCCAACTCTCTCCCTCCCTCTCACCCACTATCTCCCTGCCTCTCGCCCGCTCTCTCCATGCCTCTCAACCAGTCTCTCCCTACCTCTGGCCCGGTCTCTCCCTGCCTCTCGCACACTCTCACCCTGCCTCTCACCCACTCACTCCCTGCCTCTCACACGCTCTCTCCCTGCCTCTCGCCGACTCTCTCCCTGCCTCTCAACCACTCTCTCCCTGCCTCTCGCCCACTCTCTGCCTGCCTCTCGCCCGTTCTCTCCCTGCCTCTCGACCGCTCTCGACCTGCCTCTCGCCAGCTCTCTCCCTGCCTCTCGCCCGCTCTCTCCCCTGCCTCTCGCCCACTCTCTCCCTGCCTCTCGCCCGCTCTCTCCCTGCCTCTCGCCGCTCTCTCCCTGCCTCTCGCCGCTCTCTCCCTGCCTCTCGCCGCTCTCTCCCTGCCTCTCGCCGCTCTCTCCCTGCCTCTCGCTCGCTCTCTCACTGCCTCTCTCACGTTCTCTCCCTGCGTCTCGCCCACTCTCTCCCTGCCTCTCGCCCGCTCTCTCCCTGCCTCTCTACCGCTCTCTCCCTGCCTCTTGCCCGCTCTCTCCCTGCCTCTCACCCGCTCACACCCTGCCGCTCGCCCCGCTCTCTCCCTGCCTCTCACACGCTCTCACCCTGCCTCTCACCTACTCTCCCCCTGCCTCTCACCCACTCTCACCCAGCCTCTCACCGACTCTCACCCTGCCGCTCTCCCGCTCTCTCCCTGTCTCTCTCCCGCTCTCTCCCTGCCTCTCGCCCGCTCTCTCCCTGCCTCTCGCCCGCTCTCTCCCTGCCTCTCGCCCGCTCTCTCCCTGCCTCTCACCCACTCTCTCCCTGCCTCTCAACTGCTCTGTCCCTGCCTCTCGCCCACTCTCTCCCTGCCTCTCACCCACTCTCTCCTTGCCTCTCAACTGCTCTGTCCCCTGACTCTCGCCCACTCTCTCCCTGCTTCTCGCCCGCTCTCCTCGCTGCCTCTAACCACTCTCTCCCTGCCTCTCGCCCGCTCTCTCCGTGCCTCTCACCCACTCTCACCCTGCCGCTCGCCCCGCTCTCTCCCTGCCACTCGCCCCGCTCTCTCCCTGCCTCTCTCCCTGCCTCTCTCCCTGCCACTCGCCCGCTCTCTCCCTGCCTCTCGCCCACTCTCTCCCTGCCTCTCGCCCACTCTCTCCCTGCCTCTCGCCAACTTACTCCCTGCCTCTCACCCGCTCTGGCCCTGCCTCTCGCCCGCTCTGTCCCTGCCTCTCTCCCAGCCTCTCTCCCTGCCTCTTTCCCTGCCTCTCGCCCGCGCTCTCCCTGCCTCTCTCCCAGCCTCTCTCCCAGCCTCTCTCCCTGCCTCTCTCCCTGCCTCTCGCCCACTCTCTCCCTGCCTCTCGCCCACTCTCTCCCTGCCTCTCACCCAGAGGCAGGGAGAGAGTGGGCGAGACGCAGGGAGAGAGCATGGGAGAGGCAGCGAGAGAGCGAGCGAGAGGCAGGGAGAGAGCGGCGAGAGGCAGGGAGAGTGCGGCGAGAGGCAGGGAGAGAGCGGGCGAGAGGCAGGGAGAGAGTGGGCGAGAGGCAGGGAGAGAGCGGGCGAGAGGCAGGGAGAGAGCTGGCGAGAGGCAGTTGAGAGCGGTCGAGAGGCTGGGTGAGAACGGGCGAGAGGCAGGCAGAGAGTGGGCGAGAGGCAGGGAGAGAGTGGGTCAGAGGCAGGGAGAGAGTCGGCGAGAGGCAGGGAGAGAGCGTGTGAGAGGCAGGGAGTGAGTGGGTGAGAGGCAGGGTGAGAGTGTGCGAGAGGCAGGGAGAGACCGGGCCAGAGGCATGGAGAGAATGGGTGAGAGGCATGGAGAGAGCTGGCGAGAGGCAGGGAGATAGTGGGTGAGAGGGAGGGAGAGAGTTGGCGAGAGGCATGGAGAGAGCGTGTGAGAGGCAGGGGGAGAGCGGGCGAGAGGCAGGGCGAGAGAGTGTGAGAGGCCGGGAGTGAGCGCATGAGAGTCAGGGAGAGAGTGTTTGAGATGTCGGGAGAGAGCGGGCGAGACGCAGGGAGAGAGTGGGCGAGAGGCAGGGAGAGAGTGGGCGAGAGGCAGGGAGAGAGGCAGGGAGAGTGGCTGGGAGAGAGGTAGGGAGAGAGCGGGCGAGAGGCAGGGAGAGAGGCAGGGAGAGAGGCTGGGAGAGAGGCAGGGACAGAGCGGGGCGAGAGGCAGGGCCAGAGCGGGTGAGAGGCAGGGAGTAAGTTGGCGAGAGGCAGGGAGAGAGTGGGCGAGAGGTAGGGAGAGAGTGGGCGAGAGGCAGGGAGAGAGTGGGCGAGAGGCAGGGAGAGAGGTTCCTGCCTCTCGCCCCGCGCTCTCCCTGCCTCTCACCCACTCTCTCCCTGCCTCTCGCCCGCTCTCACCCTGTCTCTCTCCCGCTCTCTCCCTGCCTCTCGCCCGCTCTCTCCCTGCCTCTCGCCTGCTCTCTCGCTGCCTCTCACCCACTCTCTCCCTGCCTCTCAACTGCTCTGTCCCTGCCTCTCGCCCACTCTCTCCCTGCCTCTCGCCCGCTCTCTCCCTGCCTCTAACCACTATCTCCCTGCCTCTCACCCATTCTCTCCCTGCCTCTCACCCACTCTCCCCCTGCCTCTCGCCCACTCTCCCCCTGCCTCTCACCTACTCTCCCCCTGCCTCTCACCCACTCTCACCCAGCCTCTCACCCCACTCTCACCCTGCCGCTCGCCCCGCTCTCTCCCTGTCTCTCTCCCGCTCTCTCCCTGCCTCTCACCCGTTCACTCCCTGCCTCTCTCCCTGCCTCTCTCCCTGCCACACGCCCGCTCTCTCCCTGCCTCTCGCCCACTCTCTCCCTGCCTCTCGCCCACTCTCTCCCTGCCTCTCGCCCACTCTCTCCCTGCATCTCGCCCAGTCTCTCCCTGCCTCTCGCCCGCTCTCTCCCGACATCTCAAACACTCTCTCCCTGACTCTCATGCGCTCACTCCCGGCCTCTCACACTCTCTCGCCTTGCCTCTCGCCCGCTCTCCCCCTGCCTCTCATCCGCTCTCTCCATGCCTCTCGCCAACTCTCTCCCTCCCTCTCACCCACTATCTCCCTGCCTCTCGCCCGCTCTCTCCATGCCTCTCACCCAGTCACTCCCTACCTCTGGCCCGGTCTCTCCCTGCCTCTCGCACACTCTCACCCTGCCTCTCACCCGCTCACTCCCTGCCTCTCACACGCTCTCTCCCAGCCTCTCGCCGACTCTCTCCCTGCCTCTCACCCACTCTCTCCCTGCCTCTCGCCCACTCTCTGCCTGCCTCTCGCCCGTTCTCTCCCTGCCTCTCGACCGCTCTCTACCTGCCTCTCGCCCGCTCTCTCCCTACATCTCAAACACTCTCTCCCTGACTCTCATGCGCTCACTCCCGGCCTCTCACACTCTCTCGCCCTGCCTCTCGCCCGCTCTCCCCCTGCCTCTCACCCGCTCTCTCCATGCCTCTCGCCAACTCTCTCCCTCCCTCTCACCCACTATCTCCCTGCCTCTCGCCCGCTCTCTCCATTCCTCTCACCCAGTCTCTCCCTACCTCTGGCCCGGTCTCTCCCTGCCTCTCGCCCACTCTCTCCCTGCCTCTCGCCCGCTCTCTCCCGACATCTCAAACACTCTCTCCCTGACTCTCATGCGCTCACTCCCGGCCTCTCACACTCTCTCGCCCTGCCTCTCGCCAACTCTCTCCCTCCCTCTCACCCACTATCTCCCTGCCTCTCGCCCGCTCTCTCCATGCCTCTCAACCAGTCTCTCCCTACCTCTGGCCCGGTCTCTCCCTGCCTCTCGCACACTCTCACCCTGCCTCTCACCCACTCACTCCCTGCCTCTCACACGCTCTCTCCCTGCCTCTCGCCGACTCTCTCCCTGCCTCTCACCCACTCTCTCCCTGCCTCTCGCCCACTCTCTGCCTGCCTCTCGCCCGTTCTCTCCCTGCCTCTCGACCGCTCTCGACCTGCCTCTCGCCAGCTCTCTCCCTGCCTCTCGCCCGCTCTCTCCCTGCCTCTCGCCCACTCTCTCCCTGCCTCTCGCCCGCTCTCTCCCTGCCTCTCGCCGCTCTCTCCCTGCCTCTCGCCGCTCTCTCCCTGCCTCTCGCCGCTCTCTCCCTGCCTCTCGCTCGCTCTCTCACTGCCTCTCTCACGTTCTCTCCCTGCGTCTCGCCCACTCTCTCCCTGCCTCTCGCCCGCTCTCTCCCTGCCTCTCTACCGCTCTCTCCCTGCCTCTTGCCCGCTCTCTCCCTGCCTCTCACCCGCTCACACCCTGCCGCTCGCACCGCTCTCTCCCTGCCTCTCACACGCTCTCACCCTGCCTCTCACCTACTCTCCCCCCTGCCTCTCACCCACTCTCACCCAGCCTCTCACCGACTCTCACCCTGCCGCTCTCCCGCTCTCTCCCTGTCTCTCTCCCGCTCTCTCCCCTGCCTCTCTCCCTGCCTCTCTCCCTGCCACTCGCCCGCTCTCTCCCTGCCTCTAGCCCACTCTCTCCCTGCCTCTCGCCCACTCTCTCCCTGCCTCTCGCCCACTCTCTCCCTGCCTCTCGCCCACTCTCTCCTTGCCTCTCGCCCACTCTCTCCCTGCCTCTCGCCCACTCTCTCCCTGCCTCTCGCCAACTTACTCCCTGCCTCTCACCCGCTCTGGCCCTGCCTCTCGCCCGCTCTGTCCCTGCCTCTATCCCAGCCACTCTCCCTGCCTCTCTCCCTGCCTCTCGCCCGCTCTCTCCCTGCCTCTCTCCCAGCCTCTCTCCCTGCCTCTCTCCCTGCCTCTCGCCCACTCTCTCCCTGCCTCTCGCCCACTCTCTCCCTGCCTCTCGCCCGCTCTCTCCCTACATCTCAAACACTCTCTCCCTGACTCTCATGCGCTCACTCCCGGCCTCTCACACTCTCTCGCCCTGCCTCTCGCCCGCTCTCCCCCTGCCTCTCACCCGCTCTCTCCATGCCTCTCGCCAACTCTCTCCCTCCCTCTCACCCACTATCTCCCTGCCTCTCGCCCGCTCTCTCCATGCCTCTCACCCAGTCTCTCCCTACCTCTGGCCCGGTCTCTCCCTGCCTCTCGCACACTCTCACCCTGCCTCTCACCCAGAGGCAGGGAGAGAGTGGGCGAGACGCAGGGAGAGAGCGTGGGAGAGGCAGCGAGAGAGCGAGCGAGAGGCAGGGAGAGAGCGGCGAGAGGCAGGGAGAGAGCGGCGAGAGGCAGGGAGAGAGCGGGCGAGAGGCAGGGAGAGAGTGGGCGAGAGGCAGGGAGAGAGCGGGCGAGAGGCAGGGAGAGAGCTGGCGAGAGGCAGTTGAGAGCGGTCGAGAGGCTGGGTGAGAACGGGCGAGAGGCAGGCAGAGAGTGGGCGAGAGGCAGGGAGAGAGTGGGTGAGAGGCAGGGAGAGAGTCGGCGAGAGGCAGGGAGAGAGCGTGTGAGAGGCAGGGAGTGAGTGGGTGAGAGGCAGGGTGAGAGTGTGCGAGAGGCAGGGAGAGACCGGGCCAGAGGCATGGAGAGAATGGGTGAGAGGCATGGAGAGAGCTGGTGAGAGGCAGGGAGATAGTGGGTGAGAGGGAGGGAGAGAGTTGGCGAGAGGCATGGAGAGAGCGTGTGAGAGGCAGGGGGAGAGCGGGCGAGAGGCAGGGCGAGAGAGTGTGAGAGGCCGGGAGTGAGCGCATGAGAGTCAGGGAGAGAGTGTTTGAGATGTCGGGAGAGAGCGGGCGAGACGCAGGGAGAGAGTGGGCGAGAGGCAGGGAGAGAGAGGGCGAGAGGCAGGGAGAGAGGCAGGGAGAGTGGCTGGGAGAGAGGTAGGGAGAGAGCGGGCGAGAGGCAGGGAGAGAGGCAGGGAGAGAGGCTGGGAGAGAGGCAGGGACAGAGCGGGCGAGAGACAGGGCCAGAGCGGGTGAGAGGCAGGGAGTAAGTTGGCGAGAGGCAGGGAGAGAGTGGGCGAGAGGTAGGGAGAGAGTGGGCGAGAGGCAGGGAGAGAGTGGGCGAGAGGCAGGGAGAGAGGTTCCTGCCTCTCGCCCGCACTCTCCCTGCCTCTCACCCACTCTCTCCCTGCCTCTCGCCCGCTCTCACCCTGTCTCTCTCCCGCTCTCTCCCTGCCTCTCGCCCGCTCTCTCCCTGCCTCTCGCCTGCTCTCTCGCTGCCTCTCACCCACTCTCTCCCTGCCTCTCAACTGCTCTGTCCCTGCCTCTCGCCCACTCTCTCCCTGCCTCTCGCCCGCTCTCTCCCTGCCTCTAACCACTATCTCCCTGCCTCTCACCCATTCTCTCCCTGCCTCTCACCCACTCTCCCCCTGCCTCTCGCCCACTCTCCCCCTGCCTCTCACCTACTCTCCCCCTGCCTCTCACCCACTCTCACCCAGCCTCTCACCCACTCTCACCCTGCCGCTCGCCCGCTCTCTCCCTGTCTCTCTCCCGCTCTCTCCCTGCCTCTCACCCGTTCACTCCCTGCCTCTCTCCCTGCCTCTCTCCCTGCCACACGCCCGCTCTCTCCCTGCCTCTCGCCCACTCTCTCCCTGCCTCTCGCCCACTCTCTCCCTGCCTCTCGCCCACTCTCTCCCTGCATCTCGCCCAGTCTCTCCCTGCCTCTCGCCCGCTCTCTCCCGACATCTCAAACACTCTCTCCCTGACTCTCATGCGCTCACTCCCGGCCTCTCACACTCTCTCGCCTTGCCTCTCGCCCGCTCTCCCCCTGCCTCTCATCCGCTCTCTCCATGCCTCTCGCCAACTCTCTCCCTCCCTCTCACCCACTATCTCCCTGCCTCTCGCCCGCTCTCTCCATGCCTCTCACCCAGTCACTCCCTACCTCTGGCCCGGTCTCTCCCTGCCTCTCGCACACTCTCACCCTGCCTCTCACCCGCTCACTCCCTGCCTCTCACACGCTCTCTCCCAGCCTCTCGCCGACTCTCTCCCTGCCTCTCACCCACTCTCTCCCTGCCTCTCGCCCACTCTCTGCCTGCCTCTCGCCCGTTCTCTCCCTGCCTCTCGACCGCTCTCTACCTGCCTCTCGCCCGCTCTCTCCCTACATCTCAAACACTCTCTCCCTGACTCTCATGCGCTCACTCCCGGCCTCTCACACTCTCTCGCCCTGCCTCTCGCCCGCTCTCCCCCTGCCTCTCACCCGCTCTCTCCATGCCTCTCGCCAACTCTCTCCCTCCCTCTCACCCACTATCTCCCTGCCTCTCGCCCGCTCTCTCCATTCCTCTCACCCAGTCTCTCCCTACCTCTGGCCCGGTCTCTCCCTGCCTCTCGCCCACTCTCTCCCTGCCTCTCGCCCGCTCTCTCCCGACATCTCAAACACTCTCTCCCTGACTCTCATGCGCTCACTCCCGGCCTCTCACACTCTCTCGCCCTGCCTCTCGCCAACTCTCTCCCTCCCTCTCACCCACTATCTCCCTGCCTCTCGCCCGCTCTCTCCATGCCTCTCAACCAGTCTCTCCCTACCTCTGGCCCGGTCTCTCCCTGCCTCTCGCACACTCTCACCCTGCCTCTCACCCACTCACACCCTGCCTCTCACACGCTCTCTCCCTGCCTCTCGCCGACTCTCTCCCTGCCTCTCACCCACTCTCTCCCTGCCTCTCGCCCACTCTCTGCCTGCCTCTCGCCCGTTCTCTCCCTGCCTCTCGACCGCTCTCGACCTGCCTCTCGCCAGCTCTCTCCCTGCCTCTCGCCCGCTCTCTCCCTGCCTCTCGCCCACTCTCTCCCTGCCTCTCGCCCGCTCTCTCCCTGCCTCTCGCCGCTCTCTCCCTGCCTCTCGCCGCTCTCTCCCTGCCTCTCGCCGCTCTCTCCCTGCCTCTCGCTCGCTCTCTCACTGCCTCTCTCACGTTCTCTCCCTGCGTCTCGCCCACTCTCTCCCTGCCTCTCGCCCGCTCTCTCCCTGCCTCTCTACCGCTCTCTCCCTGCCTCTTGCCCGCTCTCTCCCTGCCTCTCACCCGCTCACACCCTGCCGCTCGCCCCGCTCTCTCCCTGCCTCTCACACGCTCTCACCCTGCCTCTCACCTACTCTCCCCCTGCCTCTCACCCACTCTCACCCAGCCTCTCACCGACTCTCACCCTGCCGCTCTCCCGCTCTCTCCCTGTCTCTCTCCCGCTCTCTCCCTGCCTCTCTCCCTGCCTCTCTCCCTGCCACTCGCCCGCTCTCTCCCTGCCTCTAGCCCACTCTCTCCCTGCCTCTCGCCCACTCTCTCCCTGCCTCTCGCCCACTCTCTCCCTGCCTCTCGCCCACTCTCTCCTTGCCTCTCGCCCACTCTCTCCCTGCCTCTCGCCCACTCTCTCCCTGCCTCTCGCCAACTTACTCCCTGCCTCTCACCCGCTCTGGCCCTGCCTCTCGCCCGCTCTGTCCCTGCCTCTATCCCAGCCACTCTCCCTGCCTCTCTCCCTGCCTCTCGCCCGCTCTCTCCCTGCCTCTCTCCCAGCCTCTCTCCCTGCCTCTCTCCCTGCCTCTCGCCCACTCTCTCCCTGCCTCTCGCCCACTCTCTCCCTGCCTCTCGCCCGCTCTCTCCCTACATCTCAAACACTCTCTCCCTGACTCTCATGCGCTCACTCCCGGCCTCTCACACTCTCTCGCCCTGCCTCTCGCCCGCTCTCCCCCTGCCTCTCACCCGCTCTCTCCATGCCTCTCGCCAACTCTCTCCCTCCCTCTCACCCACTATCTCCCTGCCTCTCGCCCGCTCTCTCCATGCCTCTCACCCAGTCTCTCCCTACCTCTGGCCCGGTCTCTCCCTGCCTCTCGCACACTCTCACCCTGCCTCTCACCCAGAGGCAGGGAGAGAGTGGGCGAGACGCAGGGAGAGAGCGTGGGAGAGGCAGCGAGAGAGCGAGCGAGAGGCAGGGAGAGAGCGGCGAGAGGCAGGGAGAGAGCGGCGAGAGGCAGGGAGAGAGCGGGCGAGAGGCAGGGAGAGAGTGGGCGAGAGGCAGGGAGAGAGCGGGCGAGAGGCAGGGAGAGAGCTGGCGAGAGGCAGTTGAGAGCGGTCGAGAGGCTGGGTGAGAACGGGCGAGAGGCAGGCAGAGAGTGGGCGAGAGGCAGGGAGAGAGTGGGTGAGAGGCAGGGAGAGAGTCGGCGAGAGGCAGGGAGAGAGCGTGTGAGAGGCAGGGAGTGAGTGGGTGAGAGGCAGGGTGAGAGTGTGCGAGAGGCAGGGAGAGACCGGGCCAGAGGCATGGAGAGAATGGGTGAGAGGCATGGAGAGAGCTGGTGAGAGGCAGGGAGATAGTGGGTGAGAGGGAGGGAGAGAGTTGGCGAGAGGCATGGAGAGAGCGTGTGAGAGGCAGGGGGAGAGCGGGCGAGAGGCAGGGCGAGAGAGTGTGAGAGGCCGGGAGTGAGCGCATGAGAGTCAGGGAGAGAGTGTTTGAGATGTCGGGAGAGAGCGGGCGAGACGCAGGGAGAGAGTGGGCGAGAGGCAGGGAGAGAGAGGGCGAGAGGCAGGGAGAGAGGCAGGGAGAGTGGCTGGGAGAGAGGTAGGGAGAGAGCGGGCGAGAGGCAGGGAGAGAGGCAGGGAGAGAGGCTGGGAGAGAGGCAGGGACAGAGCGGGCGAGAGACAGGGCCAGAGCGGGTGAGAGGCAGGGAGTAAGTTGGCGAGAGGCAGGGAGAGAGTGGGCGAGAGGTAGGGAGAGAGTGGGCGAGAGGCAGGGAGAGAGTGGGCGAGAGGCAGGGAGAGAGGTTCCTGCCTCTCGCCCGCACTCTCCCTGCCTCTCACCCACTCTCTCCCTGCCTCTCGCCCGCTCTCACCCTGTCTCTCTCCCGCTCTCTCCCTGCCTCTCGCCCGCTCTCTCCCTGCCTCTCGCCTGCTCTCTCGCTGCCTCTCACCCACTCTCTCCCTGCCTCTCAACTGCTCTGTCCCTGCCTCTCGCCCACTCTCTCCCTGCCTCTCGCCCGCTCTCTCCCTGCCTCTAACCACTATCTCCCTGCCTCTCACCCATTCTCTCCCTGCCTCTCACCCACTCTCCCCCTGCCTCTCGCCCACTCTCCCCCTGCCTCTCACCTACTCTCCCCCCTGCCTCTCACCCACTCTCACCCAGCCTCTCACCCACTCTCACCCTGCCGCTCGCCCGCTCTCTCCCTGTCTCTCTCCCGCTCTCTCCCTGCCTCTCGCTCGCTCTCTCCCTGCCTCTCTCCCTGCCTCTCTCCCTGCCACTCGCCCGCTCTCTCCCTGCCTCTCGCCCACTCTCTCCCTGCCTCTCGCCCACTCTCTCCCTGCCTCTCGCCCACTCTCTCCCTGCCTCTCGCCCGCTCTCTCCCGACATCTCAAACACTCTCTCCCTGACTCTCATGCGCTCACTCTCGGCCTCTCACACTCTCTCGCCTTGCCTCTCGCCCGCTCTCCCCCTGCCTCTCATCCGCTCTCTCCATGCCTCTCGCCAACTCCCTCCCTCCCTCTCACCCACTATCTCCCTGCCTCTCGCCCGCTCTCTCCATGCCTCTCACCCAGTCACTCCCTACCTCTGGCCCGGTCTCTCCCTGCCTCTCGCACACTCTCACCCTGCCTCTCACCCACTCACTCCCTGCCTCTCACACGCTCTCTCCCTGCCTCTCGCCGACTCTCTCCCTGCCTCTCACCCACTCTCTCCCTGCCTCTCGCCCACTCTCTGCCTGCCTCTCGCCCGTTCTCTCCCTGCCTCTCGACCGCTCTCTACCTGCCTCTCGCCCGCTCTCTCCCTACATCTCAAACACTCTCTCCCTGACTCTCATGCGCTCACTCCCGGCCTCTCACACTCTCTCGCCCTGCCTCTCGCCCGCTCTCCCCCTGCCTCTCACCCGCTCTCTCCATGCCTCTCGCCAACTCTCTCCCTCCCTCTCACCCACTATCTCCCTGCCTCTCGCCCGCTCTCTCCATTCCTCTCACCCAGTCTCTCCCTACCTCTGGCCCGGTCTCTCCCTGCCTCTCGCCCACTCTCTCCCTGCCTCTCGCCCGCTCTCTCCCGACATCTCAAACACTCTCTCCCTGACTCTCATGCGCTCACTCCCGGCCTCTCACACTCTCTCGCCCTGCCTCTCGCCCTCTCACTCCCTGCCTCTCACCCGCTCTCTCTATGCCTCTCGCCAACTCTCTCCCTCCCTCTCACCCACTATCTCCCTGCCTCTCGCCCGCTCTCTCCATGCCTCTCAACCAGTCTCTCCCTACCTCTGGCCCGGTCTCTCCCTGCCTCTCGCACACTCTCACCCTGCCTCTCACCCACTCACTCCCTGCCTCTCACACGCTCTCTCCCTGCCTCTCGCCGACTCTCTCCCTGCCTCTCACCCACTCTCTCCCTGCCTCTCGCCCACTCTCTGCCTGCCTCTCGCCCGTTCTCTCCCTGCCTCTCGACCGCTCTCGACCTGCCTCTCGCCAGCTCTCTCCCTGCCTCTCGCCCGCTCTCTCCCTGCCTCTCGCCCACTTTCTCCCTGCCTCTCGCCCGCTCTCTCCCTGCCTCTCGCCGCTCTCTCCCTGCCTCTCGCCGCTCTCTCCCTGCCTCTCGCCGCTATCTCCCTGCCTCTCGCTCGCTCTCTCACTGCCTCTCCCACGTTCTCTCCCTGCGTCTCGCCCACTCTCTCCCTGCCTCTCGCCCGCTCTCTCCCTGCCTCTCTACCGCTCTCTCCCTGCCTCTTGCCCGCTCTCTCCCTGCCTCTCACCCGCTCACACCCTGCCGCTCGCACCGCTCTCTCCCTGCCTCTCACACGCTCTCACCCTGCCTCTCACCTACTCTCCCCCTGCCTCTCACCCACTCTCACCCAGCCTCTCACCGACTCTCACCCTGCCGCTCTCCCGCTCTCTCCCTGTCTCTCTCCCGCTCTCTCCCCGCCTCTCGCCCGCTCTCTCCCTGCCTCTCGCCCGCTCTCTCCCTGCCTCTCGCCCGCTCTCTCCCTGCCTCTCACCCACTCTCTCCCTGCCTCTCAACTGCTCTGTCCCTGCCTCTCGCCCACTCTCTCCCTGCCTCTCACCCACTCTCTCCTTGCCTCTCAACTGCTCTGTCCCTGCCTCTCGCCCACTCTCTCCCTGCTTCTCGCCCGCTCTCTCGCTGCCTCTAACCACTCTCTCCCTGCCTCTCGCCCGCTCTCTCCGTGCCTCTCACCCACACTCACCCTGCCGCTCGCCCGCTCTCTCCCTGCCTCTCGCCCGCTCTCTCCCTGCCTCTCTCCCTGCCTCTCTCCCTGCCACTCGCCCGCTCTCTCCCTGCCTCTCGCCCACTCTCTCCCTGCCTCTCGCCCACTCTCTCCCTGCCTCTCGCCCACTCTCTCCCTGCCTCTCGCCAACTTACTCCCTGCCTCTCACCCGCTCTGGCCCTGCCTCTCGCCCGCTCTGTCCCTGCCTCTCTCCCAGCCTCTCTCCCTGCCTCTTTCCCTGCCTCTCGCCCGCGCTCTCCCTGCCTCTCTCCCAGCCTCTCTCCCTGCCTCTCTCCCTGCCTCTCACCCACTCTCTCCCTGCCTCTCGCCCACTCTCTCCCTGACTCTCGCCCGCTCTCTCCCGACATCTCAAACACTCTCTCCCTGACTCTCATGCGCTCACTCCCGGCCTCTCACACTCTCTCGCCCTGCCTCTCGCCCGCTCTCCCCCTGCCTCTCACCCGCTCTCTCCATGCCTCTCGCCAACTCTCTCCCTCCCTCTCACCCACTATCTCCCTGCCTCTCGCCCGCTCTCTCCATGCCTCTCACCCAGTCTCTCCCTACCTCTGGCCCGGTCTCTCCCTGCCTCTCGCACACTCTCACCCTGCCTCTCACCCACTCACTCCCTGCCTCTCACACGCTCTCTCCCTGCCTCTCGCCGACTCTCTCCCTGCCTCTGACCCACTCTCTCCCTGCCTCTCGCCCACTCTCCCCCGCCTCTCGCCCGCTCTCACCCTGCCCCTCGCCCGCTCTCACCCTGCCCCTCGCCCGCTCTCACCCTGCCTCTCGCCCGATATCCCCCTGCCTCTCACCGACTCACTCCCTGCCTCTCGCCAACTCTCTCCCTGCCTCTCAGCCACTCTCTCCCTGCCTCTCGCCCGCTCTCTCCCTGCCTCTCGCCCGCTCTCTCCCTGCCTCTTGCCCGCTCTCTCCCTGCCTCTCGCCCGCTCTCTCCCTGTCTCTCGCCCGCTCTCTCCCTGCTTCTCGCCCCCTCTCTCCCTGCTTCTAGACCGCTCTATCCCTGCCTCTCGCACGCTCTCTCCCTGCCTCTCGCCCGCTCTCTCCCTGTCTCTCGCCCGCTCTCTCCCTGCTTCTCGCCCCCTCTCTCCCTGCTTCTAGACCGCTCTATCCCTGCCTCTCGCACGCTCTCTCCCTGCCTCTCGCCCGCTCTCTCCCTGCCTCTCGCCCGCTCTCTCCCTGCCTCACGCCCGCTCTCCCTGCCTCTCGCCCGACATCTCACTCTGCCTCACGCCCACTCTCTCCCTGCCTCTCACCCACTCTCTCCCTGCCTCTCGCCCACTCGCTCCCTGCATCTCGCCCACTCTCTCCCTGCCTCTCGCCCACTCTCTCCTTGCCTCTCGCCCACTCTCTCCCTGCCTCTCGCCCACTCTCTCCCTGCCTCTCGCCAACTTACTCCCTGCCTCTCACCCGCTCTGGCCCAGCCTCTCGCCCGCTCTGTCCCTGACTCTCTCCCAGCCTCTCTCCCTGCCTCTCTCCCTGCCTCTCGCCCGCTCTCTCCCTGCCTCTCTCCCAGCCTCTCTCCCTGCCTCTCTCCCTGCCTCTCGCCCACTCTCTCCCTGCCTCTCGCCCACTCTCTCCCTGCCTCTCGCCCGCTCTCTCCCTACATCTCAAACACTCTCTCCCTGACTCTCATGCGCTCACTCCCGGCCTCTCACACTCTCTCGCCCTGCCTCTCGCCCGCTCTCCCCCTGCCTCTCACCCGCTCTCTCCATGCCTCTCGCCAACTCTCTCCCTCCCTCTCACCCACTATCTCCCTGCTTCTCGCCCGCTCTCTCCATGCCTCTCACCCAGTCTCTCCCTACCTCTGGCCCGGTCTCTGCCTGCCTCTCGCACACTCTCACCCTGCCTCTCACCCAGAGGCAGGGAGAGAGTGGGCGAGACGCAGGGAGAGAGCGTGGGAGAGGCAGCGAGAGAGCGAGCGAGAGGCAGGGAGAGAGCGGCGAGAGCCAGGGAGAGAGCGGCGAGAGGCAGGGAGAGAGCGGGCGAGAGGCAGGGAGAGAGCGGGCGAGAGGCAGGGAGAGAGCTGGCGAGAGGCAGTTGAGAGCGGTCGAGAGGCTGGGTGAGAACGGGCGAGAGGCAGGCAGAGAGTGGGCGAGAGGCAGGGAGAGAGTGGGTCAGAGGCAGGGAGAGAGTCGGCGAGAGGCAGGGAGAGAGCGTGTGAGAGGCAGGGAGTGAGTGGGTGAGAGGCAGGGTGAGAGTGTGCGAGAGGCAGGGAGAGACCGGGCCAGAGGCATGGAGAGAATGGGTGAGAGGCATGGAGAGAGCTGGCGAGAGGCAGGGAGATAGTGGGTGAGAGGGAGGGAGAGAGTTGGCGAGAGGCATGGAGAGAGCGTGTGAGAGGCAGGGGGAGAGCGGGCGTGAGGCAGGGCGAGAGAGTGTGAGAGGCCGGGAGTGAGCGCATGAGAGTCAGGGAGAGAGTGTTTGAGATGTCGGGAGAGAGCGGGCGAGAGGCAGGGAGAGAGTGGGCGAGAGGCAGGGAGAGAGTGGGCGAGAGGCAGGGAGAGAGGCAGGGAGAGTGGCTGGGAGAGAGGTAGGGAGAGAGCGGGCGAGAGGCAGGGAGAGAGGCAGGGAGAGAGGCTGGGAGAGAGGCAGGGACAGAGCGGGCGAGAGGCAGGGCCAGAGCGGGTGAGAGGCAGGGAGTAAGTTGGCGAGAGGCAGGGAGAGAGTGGGCGAGAGGTAGGGAGAGAGTGGGCGAGAGGCAGGGAGAGAGTGGGCGAGAGGCAGGGAGAGAGGTTCCTGCCTCTCGCCTGCGCTCTCCCTGCCTCTCACCCACTCTCTCCCTGCCTCTCGCCCGCTCTCACCCTGTCTCTCTCCCGCTCTCTCCCTGCCTCTCGCCCGCTCTCTCCCTGCCTCTCGCCTGCTCTCTCGCTGCCTCTCACCCACTCTCTCCCTGCCTCTCAGCTGCTCTGTCCCTGCCTCTCGCCCACTCTCTCCCTGCCTCTCGCCCGCTCTCTCCCTGCCTCTAACCACTATCTCCCTTCCTCTCACCCATTCTCTCCCTGCCTCTCACCCACTCTCCCCCTGCCTCTCGCCCACTCTCCCCCTGCCTCTCACCTACTCTCCCCCTGCCTCTCACCCACTCTCACCCAGCCTCTCACCCACTCTCACCCTGCCGCTCGCCCGCTCTCTCCCTGTCTCTCTCCCGCTCTCTCCCTGCCTCTCGCCCGCTCTCTCCCTGCCTCGCTCCCTGCCTCTCTCCCTGCCACTCGCCCGCTCTCTCCCTGCCTCTCGCCCACTCTCTCACTGCCTCTCGCCCACTCTCTCCCTGCCTCTCGCCCACTCTCTCCCTGACTCTCGCCCACGCTCTCCCTGCCTCTCGCCCGCTCTCTCCCGACATCTCAAACACTCTCTCCCTGACTCTCATGCGCTCACTCCCGGCCTCTCACACTCTCTCGCCTTGCCTCTCGCCCGCTCTCCCCCTGCCTCTCATCCGCTCTCTCCATGCCTCTCGCCAACTCTCTCCCTCCCTCTCACCCACTATCTCCCTGCCTCTCGCCCGCTCTCTCCATGCCTCTCACCCAGTCACTCCCTACCTCTGGCCCGGTCTCTCCCTGCCTCTCGCACACTCTCACCCTGCCTCTCACCCACTCACTCCCTGCCTCTCACACGCTCTCTCCCTGCCTCTCGCCGACTCTCTCCCTGCCTCTCACCCACTCTCTCCCTGCCTCTCGCCCACTCTCTGCCTGCCTCTCGCCCGTTCTCTCCCTGCCTCTCGACCGCTCTCTACCTGCCTCTCGCCCGCTCTCTCCCTACATCTCAAACACTCTCTCCCTGACTCTCATGCGCTCACTCCCGGCCTCTCACACTCTCTCGCCCTGCCTCTCGCCCGCTCTCCCCCTGCCTCTCACCCGCTCTCTCCATGCCTCTCGCCAACTCTCTCCCTCCCTCTCACCCACTATCTCCCTGCCTCTCGCCCGCTCTCTCCATTCCTCTCACCCAGTCTCTCCCTACCTCTGGCCCGGTCTCTCCCTGCCTCTCGCCCACTCTCTCCCTGCCTCTCGCCCGCTCTCTCCCGACATCTCCAACACTCTCTCCCTGACTCTCATGCGCTCACTCCCGGCCTCTCACACTCTCTCGCCCTGCCTCTCGCCAACTCTCTCCCTCCCTCTCACCCACTATCTCCCTGCCTCTCGCCCGCTCTCTCCATGCCTCTCAACCAGTCTCTCCCTACCTCTGGCCCGGTCTCTCCCTGCCTCTCGCACACTCTCACCCTGCCTCTCACCCACTCACTCCCTGCCTCTCACACGCTCTCTCCCTGCCTCTCGCCGACTCTCTCCCTGCCTCTCACCCACTCTCTCCCTGCCTCTCGCCCACTCTCTGCCTGCCTCTCGCCCGTTCTCTCCCTGCCTCTCGACCGCTCTCTCCCTGCCTCTCGCTCGCTCTCTCACTGCTTCTCCCACGTTCTCGCCCTGCGTCTCGCCCACTCTCTCCCTGCCTCTCGCCCGCTCTCTCCCTGCCTCTCTACCGCTCTCTCCCTGCCTCTTGCCCGCTCTCTCCCTGCCTCTCACCCGCTCACACCCTGCCGCTCGCCCGCTCTCTCCCTGCCTCTCACACGCTCTCACCCTGCCTCTCACCTACTCTCCCCCTGCCTCTCACCCACTCTCACCCAGCCTCTCACCGACTCTCACCCTGCCGCTCTCCCGCTCTCTCCCTGTCTCTCTCCCGCTCTCTCCCTGCCTCTCGCCCGCTCTCTCCCTGCCTCTCGCCCGCTCTCTCCCTGCCTCTCGCCCGCTCTCTCCCTGCCTCTCACCCACTCTCTCCCTGCCTCTCAACTGCTCTGTCCCTGCCTCTCGCCCACTCTCTCCCTGCCTCTCACCCACTCTCTCCTTGCCTCTCAACTGCTCTGTCCCTGCCTCTCGCCCACTCTCTCCCTGCATCTCGCCCGCTCTCTCGCTGCCTCTAACCACTCTCTCCCTGCCTCTTGCCCGCTCTCTCCGTGCCTCTCACCCACTCTCACCCTGCCGCTCGCCCGCTCTCTCCCTGCCTCTCGCCCGCTCTCTCCCTGCCTCTCTCCCTGCCTCTCTCCCTGCCACTCGCCCGCTCTCTCCCTGCCTCTCGCCCACTCTCTCCCTGCCTCTCGCCCACTCTCTCCCTGCCTCTCGCCCACTCTCTCCCTGCCTCTCGCCTACTTACTCCCTGCCTCTCACGCGCTCTGGCCCTGCCTCTCTCCGGCTCTGTCCCTGCCTCTCTCCCAGCCTCTCTCCCTGCCTCTTTCCCTGCCTCTCGCCCGCGCTCTCCCTGCCTCTCTCCCAGCCTCTCTCCCTGCCTCTCTCCCTGCCTCTTGCCCACTCTCTCCCTGCCTCTCGCCCACTCTCTCCCTGCCTCTCGCCCGCTCTCTCCCGACATCTCAAACACTCTCTCCCTGACTCTCATGCGCTCACTCCCGGCCTCTCACACTCTCTCACCCTGCCTCTCGCCCGCTCTCCCCCTGCCTCTCACCCGCTCTCTCCATGCCTCTCGCCAACTCTCTCCCTCCCTCTCACCCACTATCTCCCTGCCTCTCGCCCGCTCTCTCCATGCCTCTCACCCAGTCTCTCCCTACCTCTGGCCCGGTCTCTCCCTGCCTCTCGCACACTCTCACCCTGCCTCTCACCCACTCACTCCCTGCCTCTCACACGCTCTCTCCCTGCCTCTCGCCGACTCTCTCCCTGCCTCTCACCCACTCTCTCCCTGCCTCTCGCCCACTCTCCCCCGCCCCTCGCCCGCTCTCACCCGCCCCTCGCCCGCTCTCACCCTGCCCCTCGCCCGCTCTCACCCTGCCTCTCGCCCGCTATCCCCCTGCCTCTCACCGACTCACTCCCTGCCTCTCACCCGCTCTCTCCCTGCCTCTCACCCACTCTCTCCCTGCTTCTCGCCCGCTCTCTCCCTGCCTCTCACCCGCTCTCTCCCTGCCTCTCACCCGCTCTCTCCCTGCCTCTCACCCACTCTCTCCCTGCCTCTCGCCCACTCTCTCCCTGCCTCTCGCCCACTCTCTCCCTGCCTCTCAGCCACTCTCACCCTGCCTCTCGCCCGCTCTCTCCCTGCCTCTCGCCCGCTCTCTCCCTGCCTCTTGCCCGCTCTCTCCCTGCCTCTCGCCCGCTCTCTCCCTGTCTCTCGCCCGCTCTCTCCCTGCTTCTCGCCCCCTCTCTCCCTGCTTCTAGACCGCTCTATCCCTGCCTCTCGCACGCTCTCTCCCTGCCTCTCGCACGCTCTCTCCCTGCCTCTCGCCCGCTCTCTCCCTGCCTCTCGCCCGCTCTCTCCCTGCCTCACGCCCGCTCTCCCTGCCTCTCGCCCGACATCTCACTCTGCCTCACGCCCACTCTCTCCCTGCCTCTCACCCACTCTCTCCCTGCCTCTCGCCCACTCGCTCCCTGCCTCTCGCCCACTCTCTCCCTGCCTCTCGCCCACTCTCTCCCTGCCTCTCGCCCGCTATCCCCCTGCCTCTCACCGACTCACTCCCTGCACCTCACCCGCTCTCTCCCTGCCTCTCACCCACTCTCTCCCTGCTTCTCGACCGCTCTCTCCCTGCCTCTCACCCGCTCTCTCCCTGCCTCTCACCCGCTCTCTCCCTGCCTCTCACCCACTCTCTACCTGCCTCTCGCCCGCTCTCTCCCTGCCTCTCACCCGTTCTCTCCCTGCTTCTCGCCCCCTCTCTCCCTGCTTCTCGCCCGCTCTATCCCTGCCTCTCGCCCGCTCTCTTCCTGCCTCTCGCCCGCTCTCTCCCTGCCTCTCGCCCGCTCTCTCCCTGCATCTCGCCCGCTCTCCCTGCCTCTCGCCCGACATCTCACTCTGCCTCACGCCCACTCTCTCCCTGCCTCTCACCCACTCTCTCCCTGCCTCTCGCCCACTCTCTCCCTGCCTCTCGCCCACACTCTCCCTGCCTCTCGCCCACTCTCTCCCTGCCTCTCACCCACTCTCTCCCTGGCTCTCGCCCGCTCCCTTCCTGCCTCTCGCCCACACTCTCCCTGCCTCTCGCCCACTCTCTCCCTGCCTCTCACCAGCTCTCACCCTGCTATCTCCCGCTCTCTCCCTGCCTCTCGCCCGCTCTCGCCCTGCCTCTACACACTCTCTCCCTGCCTCTCACCCACTCTCTCCCTGCCTCTCACCCGCTGTCTCCCTGCCCATCGCCCACTCTCCCCCTGCCACTCAAACAGACTCAACCTGCCTCTCAACAACTCTCACCCTGCCGCTCGCCCCGCTCTCTCCCTGCCTCTCTCCCGCTCTCTCCCTGCCTCTCTCCCTGCCTCTCTCCCTGCCTCTCTCCCTGCCTCTCTCCCTGCCAATCGCCTGCTCTCTCCCTGCCTCTCACCCGCTCCGTTCCTGCCTCTCGCCCGCTCCGTTCCTGCCTCTCGCGCGCTCTATCCCTGCCTCTCACCCACTCTCTCCCTGACTCTCGCCCGCTCTCACACTGCCTCTCGCCCGCTTTCTCACTGCCTCTCGCCTGCTCTCTCCCTGCCTCTCACGCGCTCTCTCCCTGCCTCTCAACTGCTCTGTCCCTGCCTCTCGCCCACTCTCCCCCTGCCTCTCGCCCGCTCTCTCCCTGCCTCTAACCACTCTCTCCCTGCCTCTAACCACTCTCTCCCTGCCTCTCACCCACTCTCTCCCTGCCTCTCGCCCACTCTCCCCCTGCCTCTCACCTACTCTCCCCCTGCCTCTCACCCACTCTCACCCTGCCTCTCACCCACTCTCACCCTGCCGCTCGCCCGCTCTCTCCCTGCATCTCGCCCGCTCTCTCCCTGCCTCTCACCCGCTCTCTCCCTGCCTCTCAACTGCTCTGTCCCTGCCTCTCACCCGCTCTGTCCCTGCCTCTCACCCACTCTCTCCCTGCCTCTCACCCACTCTCACCCTGCCTCTCGCCCGCTCTATCCCTGCCTCTCGCCCACTCTCCCCCTGCCTCTCGACAGCTCTCTCCATGCCTCTCGCCCGACCTCTCACTCTGCCTCATGCCCACTCTCTCCCTGCCTCTCACCAACTCTCTCCCTGCCTCTCACCAACTCTCTCCCTGCCTCTCGCCCACTCTCTCCCTGCCTCTCGCCCGCTCTCTCCCTGCCTCTCACCCACTCTCTCCCTGCCTCTCAACTGCTCTGTCCCTGCCTCTCGCCCACTCTCTCCCTGCCTCTCGCCCGCTCTCTCCCTGCCTCTAACGACTCTCTCCCTGCCTCTCACCCACTCTCTCCCTGCCTCTCACCGACTCTCTCCCTGCCTCTCGCCCACTCTCCCCCTGCCTCTCACCTACTCTCACCCTGCCGCTCGACCGCTCTCTCCGTGCCTTTCACCCACTCTCTCCCTGCCTCTCGCCCACTCTCCCACTGCCTCTCACCCACTCTCTCCCTGCCTCTCACCTACTCTCCCCCTTCCTCTCACCCACTCTCACCCTGCCTCTCATCCACTCTCACCCTGCCGCTCGCCCGCTCTCTCCCTGCCTCTCGCCCGCTCTCTCCCTGCCTCTCTCCCTGCCTCTCTCCCTGCCTCTCGCCCACTCTCTCCCTGCCTCTCGCCCACTCTCTCCCTGCCTCTCGCCCGCTCTCTCCCTGCCTCTCGCACACTCTCTCCCTGCCTCTCACACGCTCTCTCCCTGCCTCTCACCCGCTCTCTCCCTGCCTCTCGCCCGCACTCTCCCTGCCTCTCGCCCGCTCTCTCCCTGCCTCTCACCCGCTCTCTCCCTGCTTCTCGCCCGCTCTCTCCCTGCCTCTCGCCCGCTCTCTCCCTGCCTCTCACCCGCTCTCTCCCTGCCTCTCACCCGCTCTCTCCCTGCCTCTCAACTGCTCTGTCCCTGCCTCTCACCCGCTCTATCCCTGCCTCTCGCCCACTCTCCCCCTGCCTCTCGACAGCTCTCTCCCTGCCTCTCGCCCGACCTCTCACTCTGCCTCACGCCCACTCTCTCCCTGCCTCTCACCAACTCTCTCCCTGCCTCTCACCAACTCTCTCCCTGCCTCTCGCCCACTCTCTCCCTGCCTCTCGCCCGCTCTCTCCCTGCCTCTCACCCACTCTCTCCCTGCCTCTCAACTGCTCTGTCCCTGCCTCTCGCCCACTCTCTCCCTGCCTCTCGCCCGCTCTCTCCCTGCCTCTCAACTGCTCTGTCCCTGCCTCTCGCCCACTGTCTCCCTGCCTCTCGCCCACTCTCTCCCTGCCTCTCGCCCACTCTCTCCCTGCATCTCGCCCACTCTCTCCCTGTCTCTAACCACTCTCTCCCTGCCTCTCACCCACTCTCTCCCTGCCTCTCACCCACTGTCTCCCTGCCTCTCGCCCACTCTCCCCCTGCCACTCACCCACACTCAACCTGCCTCTCAACCACTCTCACCCTGCCGCTCGCCCGCTCTCTCCCTGCCTCTCGCCCGCTCTCTCCCTGCCTCTCGCCCACTCTCTCCCTGCCTCTCGCCGCTCTCTCCCTGCCTCTCGCCTGCTCTCTCCCTGCCTCTCGCCCACTCAGTCCCTGCCTCTCACCCGCTCACTCCCTGACTCTCGCGCGCTCTCTCCCTGCCTCTCGCCCGCTCTCTCCCTACCTCTCACCCACTCTCTCCTGCTCTCTCCCTGCCTTTCGCCCGCTCTCCCGCTGCTTCTCGACAGCTCTCTCCCTACCTCTCCCGACCTCTCACTCGGCCTCACGCCCACTCTCTCCCTGCCTCTCAACCGCTCTCTCCCTGCCTCTCTCCCGCTCCGTTCCTGCCTCTCGCCCGCTCTCACCCTGTCTCTCTCCCGCTCTCTCCCTGCCTCTCGCCCGCTCTCTCCCTGCCTCTCGCCTGCTCTCTCCCTGCCTCTCACCCACTCTCTCCCTGCCTCTCGCCCGCTCTCTCCCTGCCTCTAACCACTATCTCCCTGCCTCTCACCCATTCTCTCCCTGCCTCTCACCCACTCTCCCCCTGCCTCTCACCCACTCTCACCCAGCCTCTCACCCACTCTCACCCTGCCGCTCGACCGCTCTCTCCCTGTCTCTCTCCCGCTCTCTCCCTGCCTCTCACCCGCTCTCTCCCTGCTTCTCGCCCGCTCTCTCCCTGCCTCTCGCCCGCTCTCTCCCTGCCTCTCACCCACTCTCTCCCTGCCTCTCAACTGCACTGTCCCTGCCTCTCGCCCACTCTCTCCCTGCCTCTCACCCACTCACTCCTTGCCTCTCAACTGCTCTGTCCCTGCCTCTCGCCCACTCTCTCCCTGCTTCTCGCCCGCTCTCTCGCTGCCTCTAATCGCTCTCTCCCTGCCTCTCACCCACTCTCTCCCTGCCTCTCACCCACTCTCTCCCTGCCTCTCGCCCACTCTCCCCCTGCCTCTCCCCAACTCTCACCCTGCCTCTCACCCACTCTCACCCTGCCGCTCGCCCGCTCTCTCCCTGCCTCTCGCCCACTCTCTCCCTGCCTCTCTCCCTGCCACTCGGCCGCTCTCTCCCTGCCTCTCGCCCACTCTCTCCCTGCCTCTCGCCCACTTTCTCCCTGCCTCTCGCCCACTCTCTCCCTGCCTCTCGCCCACTCTCTCCCTGCCTCTCGCCAAATTACTCCCTGCCTCTCACCCGCTCTGGCCCTGCCTCTCGCCCGCTCTCTCCCTGCCTCTCTCCCAGCCTATGTCCCTGCCTCTCGCCTGCTCTCTCCCTGCCTCTCTCCCATCCTCTCTCCCTGCCTCTCTCCCTGCCTCTCGCCCACTCTCTCCCTGCCTCTCGACCGCTCTGTCCCTGCCTCTCGCCCACTCACTCCCTGCCTCTCGCCCGCTCTCTCCCTGCCTCTCGCCCGCTCTCTCCCTGCCTCTCGCCCGTTCTCTCCCTGCCTCTCACCCGCTCTCCCTGCCTCACGCCCGCTCTCTCCCTGCCTCTCGCACGATCTCTCCCTGCCTCTCGCCCGCTCTCTCCCTGCCTCTCACCCACTCTCACCCTGCTTCTCGACCGCTCTCTCCCTGCCTCTCGCCCGCTCTCTCCCTGCCGCTCGCCCGCTCTCTCCCTGCCGCTCGCCCGCTCTCACACTGCCTCTCGCCCGCTCTCTCCTTGTCTCTCACCCGCTCACTCCCTGCCTCTCACCCGCTCTCACCCTCCCTCTCGCCCGCTCTCGCCCTCCCTCTCGCCCGCTCTCTCCCTGCCTCTCGCCCACTCTCACACTGCCTCTCGCCCACTCTCTCCCTGCCTGTCACCCACTCTCTCCTTGCCTCTCAACTGCTCTGTCCCTGCCTCTCGCCCACTCTCTCCCTGTTTCTCGCCCGCTCTCTCGCTGCCTCTAACGACTCTCTCCCTGCCTCTCACCCACTCTCTCCCTGCCTCTCACCGACTCTCTCCCTGCCTCTCGCCCACTCTCCCCCTGCCTCTCACCTACTCTCACCCTGCCGCTCGACCGCTCTCTCCGTGCCTTTCACCCACTCTCTCCCTGCCTCTCGCCCACTCTCCCACTGCCTCTCACCCACTCTCTCCCTGCCTCTCACCTACTCTCCCCCTTCCTCTCACCCACTCTCACCCTGCCTCTCATCCACTCTCACCCTGCCGCTCGCCCGCTCTCTCCCTGCCTCTCGCCCGCTCTCTCCCTGCCTCTCTCCCTGCCTCTCTCCCTGCCTCTCGCCCACTCTCTCCCTGCCTCTCGCCCACTCTCTCCCTGCCTCTCGCCCGCTCTCTCCCTGCCTCTCGCACACTCTCTCCCTGCCTCTCACACGCTCTCTCCCTGCCTCTCACACGCTCTCTCCCTGCCTCTCGCCCGCACTCTCCCTGCCTCTCGCCCGCTCTCTCCCTGCCTCTCACCCACTCTCTCCCTGCTTCTCGCCCGCTCTCTCCCTGCCTCTCGCCCGCTCTCTCCCTGCCTCTCGCCCATTCTCTCCCTGCATCTCGCCCACTCTTTCCCTGCCTCTCGCCCTCTCTCTCCCTGCCTCTCGCCTGCTCTCTCGCTGCCTCTCACCCACTCTCTCCCTGCCTCTCGCCCGCTCTGTCCCTGCCTCTCGCCCACTCTCTCCCTGCCTCTCGCCCGCTCTCTCCCTGCCTCTCGCCCGCTCTCTCCCTGCCTCTCGCCCGCTCTCTCCCTGCCTCTCGCCCACTCTCTCCCTGCCTCTCGCCCGCTCTCTCCCTGCCTCTCACCCGCTCTCACCCTGCTATCTCCCGCTCTCTCCCTGCCTCTCGCCCGCTCTCGCCCTGCCTCTACACACTCTCTCCCTTCCACTCACCCACTCTCTCCCTGCCTCTCAACTGCTCTGTCCCGGCCTCTCGCCCACTCTCTCCCTGCATCTCGCCCACTCTCTCCTTGTCTCTAACCACTCTCTCCCTGCCTCTCACCCACTCTCTCCCTGCCTCTCACCCAGTGTCTCCCTGCCTCTCGCCCACTCTCCCCCTGCCACTCACCCACACTCAACCTGCCTCTCAACCACTCTCACCCTGCCGCTCGCCCGCTCTCTCCCTGCCTCTCGCCCGCTCTCTCCCTGCCTCTCACCCTGCCTCTCTCCCTGCCTCTCTCCCTGCCGCTCTCCCTGCCTCTCTCCCTGCCTCTCTTCCTGCCTCTCTCCCTGCCTCTCGCCCGCTCTCTCCCTGCCTCTCGCCCACTCTTTTCCTGCCTCTCGCCGCTCTCTCCCTGCCTCTAGCCTGCTCTCTCCCTGCCTGTCGCCCGCTCACTCCCTGACTCACGCCCGCTCTCTCCCTGCCTCTCGCCCGCTCTCTCCCTGCCTCTCGCCCGCTCTCTCCCTACCTCTCACCCACTCTCTCCTGCTCTCTCCCTGCCTCTCGCCAGCTCTCCCGCTGCTTCTCGGCAGCTCTCTCCCTACCTCTCCCGACCTCACACTCGGCCTCATACCCACTCTCTCCCTGCCTCTCAACCGCTCTCTCCCTGCCTCTCTCCCGCTCTCTCCCTGCCTCTCGCCCGCTGTCTCCCTGCCTCTCGCCCATTCTCTCCCTGCATCTCGCCCACTCTTTCCCTGCCTCTCGCCCTCTCTCTCCCTGCCTCTCGCCTGCTCTCTCGCTGCCTCTCACCCACTCTCTCCCTGCCTCTCAACTGCTCTGTCCCTGCCTCTCGCCCACTCTCTCCCTGCCTCTCGCCCGCTCTCTCCCTGCCTCTCGCCCGCTCTCTCCCTGCCTCTCGCCCGCTCTCTCCCTGCCTCTCGCCCACTCTCTCCCTGCCTCTCACCCGCTCTCTCCCTGCCTCTCACCCGCTCTCACCCTGCTATCTCCCGCTCTCTCCCTGCCTCTCGCCCGCTCTCGCCCTGCCTCTACACACTCTCTCCCTTCCTCTCACCCACTCTCTCCCTGCCTCTCAACTGCTCTGTCCCGGCCTCTCGCCCACTCTCTCCCTGCATCTCGCCCACTCTCTCCCTGTCTCTAACCACTCTCTCCCTGCCTCTCACCCACTCTCTCCCTGCCTCTCACCCACTGTCTCCCTGCCTCTCGCCCACTCTCCCCCTGCCACTCACCCACACTCAACCTGCCTCTCAACCACTCTCACCCTGCCGCTCGCCCGCTCTCTCCCTGCCTCTCGCCCGCTCTCTCCCTGCCTCTCACCCTGCCTCTCTCCCTGCCTCTCTCCCTGCCGCTCTCCCTGCCTCTCTCCCTGCCTCTCTCCCTGCCTCTCTCCCTGCCTCTCGCCCGCTCTCTCCCTGCCTCTCGCCCACTCTTTTCCTGCCTCTCGCCGCTCTCTCCCTGCCTCTAGCCTGCTCTCTCCCTGCCTGTCGCCCGCTCACTCCCTGACTCACGCCCGCTCTCTCCCTGCCTCTCGCCCGCTCTCTCCCTGCCTCTCGCCCGCTCTCTCCCTACCTCTCACCCACTCTCTCCTGCTCTCTCCCTGCCTCTCGCCAGCTCTCCCGCTGCTTCTCGGCAGCTCTCTCCCTACCTCTCCCGACCTCACACTCGGCCTCATACCCACTCTCTCCCTGCCTCTCAACCGCTCTCTCCCTGCCTCTCTCCCGCTCCGTTCCTGCCTCTCGCCCGCGCTCTCCCTGCCTCTCACCCACTCTCTCCCTGCCTCTCGCCCGCTCTCACCCTGTCTCTCTCCCGCTCTCTCCCTGCCTCTCGCCCGCTCTCTCCCTGCCTCTCGCCTGCTCTCTCGCTGCCTCTCACCCACTCTCTCCCTGCCTCTCAACTGCTCTGTCCCTGCCTCTCGCCCACTCTCTCCCTGCCTCTCGCCCGCTCTCTCCCTGCCTCTAACCACTATCTCCCTGCCTCTCACCCATTCTCTCCCTGCCTCTCACCCACTCTCCCCCTGCCTCTCGCCCACTCTCACCCTGCCGCTCGCCCGCTCTCTCCCTGTCTCTCTCCCGCTCTCTCCCTGCCTTTCGCCCGCTCTCTCCCTGCCTCTCGCCTGCTCTCTCCCTGCCTCTCGCCCGCTCTCTCCCTGCCTCTCGCCCGCTCTCTCCCTGCCTCTCACCCACTCTCACCCTGCCTCTCACCCACTCTCTCCCTGCCTCTCGCCCGCTCTCTCCCTGCCTCTAACCACTATCTCCCTGCCTCTCACCCATTCTCTCCCTGCCTCTCACCCACTCTCCCCCTGCCTCTCACCCACTCTCACCCAGCCTCACACCCACTCTCACCCTGCCGCTCGACCGCTCTCTCCCTGTCTCTCTCCCGCTCTCTCCCTGCCTCTCACCCGCTCTCTCCCTGCTTCTCGCCCGCTCTCTCCCTGCCTCTCGCCCGCTCTCTCCCTGCCTCTCACCCACTCTCTCCCTGCCTCTCAACTGCACTGTCCCTGCCTCTCGCCCACTCTCTCCCTGCCTCTCACCCACTCACTCCTTGCCTCTCAACTGCTCTGTCCCTGCCTCTCGCCCACTCTCTCCCTGCTTCTCGCCCGCTCTCTCGCTGCCTCTAATCGCTCTCTCCCTGCCTCTCACCCACTCTCTCCCTGCCTCTCACCCACTCTCTCCCTGCCTCTCGCCCACTCTCCCCCTGCCTCTCACCAACTCTCACCCTGCCTCTCACCCACTCTCACCCTGCCGCTCGCCCGCTCTCTCCCTGCCTCTCGCCCACTCTCTCCCTGCCTCTCTCCCTGCCACTCGGCCGCTCTCTCCCTGCCTCTCGCCCACTCTCTCCCTGCCTCTCGCCCACTTTCTCCCTGCCTCTCGCCCACTCTCTCCCTGCCTCTCGCCCACTCTCTCCCTGCCTCTCGCCAAATTACTCCCTGCCTCTCACCCGCTCTGGCCCTGCCTCTCGCCCGCTCTCTCCCTGCCTCTCTCCCAGCCTATGTCCCTGCCTCTCGCCTGCTCTCTCCCTGCCTCTCTCCCAGCCTCTCTCCCTGCCTCTCTCCCTGCCTCTCGACCGCTCTGTCCCTGCCTCTCGCCCACTCACTCCCTGCCTCTCGCCCGCTCTCTCCCTGCCTCTCGCCCGCTCTCTCCCTGCCTCTCGCCCGTTCTCTCCCTGCCTCTCACCCGCTCTCCCTGCCTCACGCCCGCTCTCTCCCTGCCTCTCGCACGATCTCTCCCTGCCTCTCGCCCGCTCTCTCCCTGCCTCTCACCCACTCTCACCCTGCTTCTCGACCGCTCTCTCCCTGCCTCTCGCCCGCTCTCTCCCTGCCGCTCGCCCGCTCTCTCCCTGCCGCTCGCCCGCTCTCACACTGCCTCTCGCCCGCTCTCTCCTTGTCTCTCACCCGCTCACTCCCTGCCTCTCACCCGCTCTCACCCTCCCTCTCGCCCGCTCTCGCCCTCCCTCTCGCCCGCTCTCTCCCTGCCTCTCGCCCACTCTCACACTGCCTCTCGCCCACTCTCTCCCTGCCTGTCACCCACTCTCTCCTTGCCTCTCAACTGCTCTGTCCCTGCCTCTCGCCCTCTCTCTCCCTGTTTCTCGCCCGCTCTCTCGCTGCCTCTCGCCCACTCTCCCCCTGCCTCTCACCTACTCTCACCCTGCCGCTCGACCGCTCTCTCCGTGCCTTTCACCCACTCTCTCCCTGCCTCTCGCCCACTCTCCCACTGCCTCTCACCCACTCTCTCCCTGCCTCTCACCTACTCTCCCCCTTCCTCTCACCCACTCTCACCCTGCCTCTCATCCACTCTCACCCTGCCGCTCGCCCGCTCTCTCCCTGCCTCTCGCCCGCTCTCTCCCTGCCTCTCTCCCTGCCTCTCTCCCTGCCTCTCGCCCACTCTCTCCCTGCCTCTCGCCCACTCTCTCCCTGCCTCTCGCCCGCTCTCTCCCTGCCTCTCGCACACTCTCTCCCTGCCTCTCACACGCTCTCTCCCTGCCTCTCACCCGCTCTCTCCCTGCCTCTCGCCCGCACTCTCCCTGCCTCTCGCCCGCTCTCTCCCTGCCTCTCACCCGCTCTCTCCCTGCTTCTCGCCCGCTCTCTCCCTGCCTCTCGCCCGCTCTCTCCCTGCCTCTCGCCCATTCTCTCCCTGCATCTCGCCCACTCTTTCCCTGCCTCTCGCCCTCTCTCTCCCTGCCTCTCGCCTGCTCTCTCGCTGCCTCTCACCCACTCTCTCCCTGCCTCTCAACTGCTCTGTCCCTGCCTCTCGCCCACTCTCTCCCTGCCTCTCGCCCGCTCTCTCCCTGCCTCTCGCCCGCTCTCTCCCTGCCTCTCGCCCGCTCTCTCCCTGCCTCTCGCCCACTCTCTCCCTGCCTCTCACCCGCTCTCTCCCTGCCTCTCACCCGCTCTCACCCTGCTATCTCCCGCTCTCTCCCTGCCTCTCGCCCGCTCTCGCCCTGCCTCTACACACTCTCTCCCTTCCTCTCACCCACTCTCTCCCTGCCTCTCAACTGCTCTGTCCCGGCCTCTCGCCCACTCTCTCCCTGCATCTCGCCCACTCTCTCCCTGTCTCTAACCACTCTCTCCCTGCCTCTCACCCACTCTCTCCCTGCCTCTCACCCACTGTCTCCCTGCCTCTCGCCCACTCTCCCCCTGCCACTCACCCACACTCAACCTGCCTCTCAACCACTCTCACCCTGCCGCTCGCCCGCTCTCTCCCTGCCTCTCGCCCGCTCTCTCCCTGCCTCTCACCCTGCCTCTCTCCCTGCCTCTCTCCCTGCCGCTCTCCCTGCCTCTCTCCCTGCCTCTCTCCCTGCCTCTCTCCCTGCCTCTCGCCCGCTCTCTCCCTGCCTCTCGCCCACTCTTTTCCTGCCTCTCGCCGCTCTCTCCCTGCCTCTAGCCTGCTCTCTCCCTGCCTGTCGCCCGCTCACTCCCTGACTCACGCCCGCTCTCTCCCTGCCTCTCGCCCGCTCTCTCCCTGCCTCTCGCCCGCTCTCTCCCTACCTCTCACCCACTCTCTCCTGCTCTCTCCCTGCCTCTCGCCAGCTCTCCCGCTGCTTCTCGGCAGCTCTCTCCCTACCTCTCCCGACCTCACACTCGGCCTCATACCCACTCTCTCCCTGCCTCTCAACCGCTCTCTCCCTGCCTCTCTCCCGCTCTCTCCCTGCCTCTCGCCCTCTCTCTCCCTGCCTCTCGCCTGCTCTCTCGCTGCCTCTCACCCACTCTCTCCCTGCCTCTCAACTGCTCTGTCCCTGCCTCTCGCCCACTCTCTCCCTGCCTCTCGCCCGCTCTCTCCCTGCCTCTCGCCCGCTCTCTCCCTGCCTCTCGCCCGCTCTCTCCCTGCCTCTCGCCCACTCTCTCCCTGCCTCTCGCCCGCTCTCTCCCTGCCTCTCACCCGCTCTCACCCTGCTATCTCCCGCTCTCTCCCTGCCTCTCGCCCGCTCTCGCCCTGCCTCTACACACTCTCTCCCTTCCACTCACCCACTCTCTCCCTGCCTCTCAACTGCTCTGTCCCGGCCTCTCGCCCACTCTCTCCCTGCATCTTGCCCACTCTCTCCCTGTCTCTAACCACTCTCTCCCTGCCTCTCACCCACTCTCTCCCTGCCTCTCACCCACTCTCTCCCTGCCTCTCACCCACTGTCTCCCTGCCTCTCGCCCACTCTCCCCCTGCCACTCACCCACACTCAACCTGCCTCTCAACCACTCTCACCCTGCCGCTCGCCCGCTCTCTCCCTGCCTCTCGCCCGCTCTCTCCCTGCCTCTCACCCTGCCTCTCTCCCTGCCTCTCTCCCTGCCGCTCTCCCTGCCTCTCTCCCTGCCTCTCTCCCTGCCTCTCTCCCTGCCTCTCGCCCGCTCTCTCCCTGCCTCTCGCCCACTCTTTTCCTGCCTCTCGCCGCTCTCTCCCTGCCTCTAGCCTGCTCTCTCCCTGCCTGTCGCCCGCTCACTCCCTGACTCACGCCCGCTCTCTCCCTGCCTCTCGCCCGCTCTCTCCCTGCCTCTCGCCCGCTCTCTCCCTACCTCTCACCCACTCTCTCCTGCTCTCTCCCTGCCTCTCGCCAGCTCTCCCGCTGCTTCTCGGCAGCTCTCTCCCTACCTCTCCCGACCTCACACTCGGCCTCATACCCACTCTCTCCCTGCCTCTCAACCGCTCTCTCCCTGCCTCTCTCCCGCTCTCTCCCTGCCTCTCGCCCGCTCTCTCCCTGCCTCTCGCCCATTCTCTCCCTGCATCTCGCCCACTCTTTCCCTGCCTCTCGCCCTCTCTCTCCCTGCCTCTCGCCTGCTCTCTCGCTGCCTCTCACCCACTCTCTCCCTGCCTCTCAACTGCTCTGTCCCTGCCTCTCGCCCACTCTCTCCCTGCCTCTCGCCCGCTCTCTCCCTGCCTCTCGCCCGCTCTCTCCCTGCCTCTCGCCCGCTCTCTCCCTGCCTCTCGCCCACTCTCTCCCTGCCTCTCACCCGCTCTCTCCCTGCCTCTCACCCGCTCTCACCCTGCTATCTCCCGCTCTCTCCCTGCCTCTCGCCCGCTCTCGCCCTGCCTCTACACACTCTCTCCCTTCCTCTCACCCACTCTCTCCCTGCCTCTCAACTGCTCTGTCCCGGCCTCTCGCCCACTCTCTCCCTGCATCTCGCCCACTCTCTCCCTGTCTCTAACCACTCTCTCCCTGCCTCTCACCCACTCTCTCCCTGCCTCTCACCCACTGTCTCCCTGCCTCTCGCCCACTCTCCCCCTGCCACTCACCCACACTCAACCTGCCTCTCAACCACTCTCACCCTGCCGCTCGCCCGCTCTCTCCCTGCCTCTCGCCCGCTCTCTCCCTGCCTCTCACCCTGCCTCTCTCCCTGCCTCTCTCCCTGCCGCTCTCCCTGCCTCTCTCCCTGCCTCTCTCCCTGCCTCTCTCCCTGCCTCTCGCCCGCTCTCTCCCTGCCTCTCGCCCACTCTTTTCCTGCCTCTCGCCGCTCTCTCCCTGCCTCTAGCCTGCTCTCTCCCTGCCTGTCGCCCGCTCACTCCCTGACTCACGCCCGCTCTCTCCCTGCCTCTCGCCCGCTCTCTCCCTGCCTCTCGCCCGCTCTCTCCCTACCTCTCACCCACTCTCTCCTGCTCTCTCCCTGCCTCTCGCCAGCTCTCCCGCTGCTTCTCGGCAGCTCTCTCCCTACCTCTCCCGACCTCACACTCGGCCTCATACCCACTCTCTCCCTGCCTCTCAACCGCTCTCTCCCTGCCTCTCTCCCGCTCCGTTCCTGCCTCTCGCCCGCGCTCTCCCTGCCTCTCACCCACTCTCTCCCTGCCTCTCGCCCGCTCTCACCCTGTCTCTCTCCCGCTCTCTCCCTGCCTCTCGCCCGCTCTCTCCCTGCCTCTCGCCTGCTCTCTCGCTGCCTCTCACCCACTCTCTCCCTGCCTCTCAACTGCTCTGTCCCTGCCTCTCGCCCACTCTCTCCCTGCCTCTCGCCCGCTCTCTCCCTGCCTCTAACCACTATCTCCCTGCCTCTCACCCATTCTCTCCCTGCCTCTCACCCACTCTCCCCCTGCCTCTCGCCCACTCTCACCCTGCCGCTCGCCCGCTCTCTCCCTGTCTCTCTCCCGCTCTCTCCCTGCCTTTCGTCCGCTCTCTCCCTGCCTCTCGCCTGCTCTCTCCCTGCCTCTCGCCCGCTCTCTCCCTGCCTCTCGCCCGCTCTCTCCCTGCCTCTCACCCACTCTCACCCTGCCTCTCACCCACTCTCTCCCTGCCTCTCGCCCGCTCTCTCCCTGCCTCTAACCACTATCTCCCTGCCTCTCACCCATTCTCTCCCTGCCTCTCACCCACTCTCCCCCTGCCTCTCACCCACTCTCACCCAGCCTCTCACCCACTCTCACCCTGCCGCTCGACCGCTCTCTCCCTGTCTCTCTCCCGCTCTCTCCCTGCCTCTCACCCGCTCTCTCCCTGCTTCTCGCCCGCTCTCTCCCTGCCTCTTGCCCGCTCTCTCCCTGCCTCTCACCCACTCTCTCCCTGCCTCTCACCCACTCTCTCCCTGCCTCTCACCCACTCTCTCCCTGCCTCTCGCCCACTCTCCCCCTGCCTCTCACCAACTCTCACCCTGCCTCTCACCCACTCTCACCCTGCCGCTCGCCCGCTCTCTCCCTGCCTCTCGCCCACTCTCTCCCTGCCTCTCTCCCTGCCACTCGGCCGCTCTCTCCCTGCCTCTCGCCCACTCTCTCCCTGCCTCTCGCCCACTTTCTCCCTGCCTCTCGCCCACTCTCTCCCTGCCTCTCGCCCACTCTCTCCCTGCCTCTCGCCAAATTACTCCCTGCCTCTCACCCGCTCTGGCCCTGCCTCTCGCCCGCTCTCCCTGCCTCACGCCCGCTCTCTCCCTGCCTCTCGCACGATCTCTCCCTGCCTCTCGCCCGCTCTCTCCCTGCCTCTCACCCACTCTCACCCTGCTTCTCGACCGCTCTCTCCCTGCCTCTCGCCCGCTCTCTCCCTGCCGCTCGCCCGCTCTCTCCCTGCCGCTCGCCCGCTCTCACACTGCCTCTCGCCCGCTCTCTCCTTGCCTCTCACCCGCTCACTCCCTGCCTCTCACCCGCTCTCACCCTCCCTCTCGCCCGCTCTCGCCCTCCCTCTCGCCCGCTCTCTCCCTGCCTCTCGCCCACTCTCACACTGCCTCTCGCCCACTCTCTCCCTGCCTGTCACCCACTCTCTCCTTGCCTCTCAACTGCTCTGTCCCTGCCTCTCGCCCTCTCTCTCCCTGTTTCTCGCCCGCTCTCTCGCTGCCTCTCGCCCACTCTCCCCCTGCCTCTCACCTACTCTCACCCTGCCTCTCTCCCAGCCTATGTCCCTGCCTCTCGCCTGCTCTCTCCCTGCCTCTCTCCCAGCCTCTCTCCCTGCCTCTCTCCCTGCCTCTCGCCCACTCTCTCCCTGCCTCTCGACCGCTCTGTCCCTGCCTCTCGCCCACTCACTCCCTGCCTCTCGCCCGCTCTCTCCCTGCCTCTCGCCCGCTCTCTCCCTGCCTCTCGCCCGTTCTCTCCCTGCCTCTCACCCGCTCTCCCTGCCTCACGCCCGCTCTCTCCCTGCCTCTCGCACGATCTCTCCCTGCCTCTCGCCCGCTCTCTCCCTGCCTCTCACCCACTCTCACCCTGCTTCTCGACCGCTCTCTCCCTGCCTCTCGCCCGCTCTCTCCCTGCCGCTCGCCCGCTCTCTCCCTGCCGCTCGCCCGCTCTCACACTGCCTCTCGCCCGCTCTCTCCTTGCCTCTCACCCGCTCACTCCCTGCCTCTCACCCGCTCTCACCCTCCCTCTCGCCCGCTCTCGCCCTCCCTCTCGCCCGCTCTCTCCCTGCCTCTCGCCCACTCTCACACTGCCTCTCGCCCACTCTCTCCCTGCCTGTCACCCACTCTCTCCTTGCCTCTCAACTGCTCTGTCCCTGCCTCTCGCCCTCTCTCTCCCTGTTTCTCGCCCGCTCTCTCGCTGCCTCTCGCCCACTCTCCCCCTGCCTCTCACCTACTCTCACCCTGCCGCTCGACCGCTCTCTCCGTGCCTTTCACCCACTCTCTCCCTGCCTCTCGCCCACTCTCCCACTGCCTCTCACCCACTCTCTCCCTGCCTCTCACCTACTCTCCCCCTTCCTCTCACCCACTCTCACCCTGCCTCTCATCCACTCTCACCCTGCCGCTCGCCCGCTCTCTCCCTGCCTCTCGCCCGCTCTCTCCCTGCCTCTCTCCCTGCCTCTCGCCCACTCTCTCCCTGCCTCTCGCCCACTCTCTCCCTGCCTCTCGCCCGCTCTCTCCCTGCCTCTCGCACACTCTCTCCCTGCCTCTCACACGCTCTCTCCCTGCCTCTCACCCGCTCTCTCCCTGCCTCTCGCCCGCACTCTCCCTGCCTCTCGCCCGCTCTCTCCCTGCCTCTCACCCGCTCTCTCCCTGCTTCTCGCCCGCTCTCTCCCTGCCTCTCGCCCGCTCTCTCCCTGCCTCTCGCCCATTCTCTCCCTGCATCTCGCCCACTCTTTCCCTGCCTCTCGCCCTCTCTCTCCCTGCCTCTCGCCTGCTCTCTCGCTGCCTCTCACCCACTCTCTCCCTGCCTCTCAACTGCTCTGTCCCTGCCTCTCGCCCACTCTCTCCCTGCCTCTCGCCCGCTCTCTCCCTGCCTCTCGCCCGCTCTCTCCCTGCCTCTCGCCCGCTCTCTCCCTGCCTCTCGCCCGCTCTCTCCCTGCCTCTCACCCGCTCTCTCCCTGCCTCTCACCCGCTCTCACCCTGCTATCTCCCGCTCTCTCCCTGCCTCTCGCCCGCTCTCGCCCTGCCTCTACACACTCTCTCCCTTCCTCTCACCCACTCTCTCCCTGCCTCTCAACTGCTCTGTCCCGGCCTCTCGCCCACTCTCTCCCTGCATCTCGCCCACTCTCTCCCTGTCTCTAACCACTCTCTCCCTGCCTCTCACCCACTCTCTCCCTGCCTCTCACCCACTGTCTCCCTGCCTCTCGCCCACTCTCCCCCTGCCACTCACCCACACTCAACCTGCCTCTCAACCACTCTCACCCTGCCGCTCGCCCGCTCTCTCCCTGCCTCTCGCCCGCTCTCTCCCTGCCTCTCACCCTGCCTCTCTCCCTGCCTCTCTCCCTGCCGCTCTCCCTGCCTCTCTCCCTGCCTCTCTCCCTGCCTCTCTCCCTGCCTCTCGCCCGCTCTCTCCCTGCCTCTCGCCCACTCTTTTCCTGCCTCTCGCCGCTCTCTCCCTGCCTCTAGCCTGCTCTCTCCCTGCCTGTCGCCCGCTCACTCCCTGACTCACGCCCGCTCTCTCCCTGCCTCTCGCCCGCTCTCTCCCTGCCTCTCGCCCGCTCTCTCCCTACCTCTCACCCACTCTCTCCTGCTCTCTCCCTGCCTCTCGCCAGCTCTCCCGCTGCTTCTTGGCAGCTCTCTCCCTACCTCTCCCGACCTCACACTCGGCCTCATACCCACTCTCTCCCTGCCTCTCAACCGCTCTCTCCCTGCCTCTCTCCCGCTCTCTCCCTGCCTCTCGCCCGCTCTCTCCCTGCCTCTCGCCCATTCTCTCCCTGCATCTCGCCCACTCTTTCCCTGCCTCTCGCCCTCTCTCTCCCTGCCTCTCGCCTGCTCTCTCGCTGCCTCTCACCCACTCTCTCCCTGCCTCTCAACTGCTCTGTCCCTGCCTCTCGCCCACTCTCTCCCTGCCTCTCGCCCGCTCTCTCCCTGCCTCTCGCCCGCTCTCTCCCTGCCTCTCGCCCGCTCTCTCCCTGCCTCTCGCCCACTCTCTCCCTGCCTCTCACCCGCTCTCTCCCTGCCTCTCACCTGCTCTCACCCTGCTATCTCCCGCTCTCTCCCTGCCTCTCGCCCGCTCTCGCCCTGCCTCTACACACTCTCTCCCTTCCTCTCACCCACTCTCTCCCTGCCTCTCAACTGCTCTGTCCCGGCCTCTCGCCCACTCTCTCCCTGCATCTCGCCCACTCTCTCCCTGTCTCTAACCACTCTCTCCCTGCCTCTCACCCACTCTCTCCCTGCCTCTCACCCACTGTCTCCCTGCCTCTCGCCCACTCTCCCCCTGCCACTCACCCACACTCAACCTGCCTCTCAACCACTCTCACCCTGCCGCTCGCCCGCTCTCTCCCTGCCTCTCGCCCGCTCTCTCCCTGCCTCTCACCCTGCCTCTCTCCCTGCCGCTCTCCCTGCCGCTCTCCCTGCCTCTCTCCCTGCCTCTCTCCCTGCCTCTCTCCCTGCCTCTCGCCCGCTCTCTCCCTGCCTCTCGCCCACTCTTTTCCTGCCTCTCGCCGCTCTCTCCCTGCCTCTAGCCTGCTCTCTCCCTGCCTGTCGCCCGCTCACTCCCTGACTCACGCCCGCTCTCTCCCTGCCTCTCGCCCGCTCTCTCCCTGCCTCTCGCCCGCTCTCTCCCTACCTCTCACCCACTCTCTCCTGCTCTCTCCCTGCCTCTCGCCAGCTCTCCCGCTGCTTCTCGGCAGCTCTCTCCCTACCTCTCCCGACCTCACACTCGGCCTCATACCCACTCTCTCCCTGCCTCTCAACCGCTCTCTCCCTGCCTCTCTCCCGCTCCGTTCCTGCCTCTCGCCCGCGCTCTCCCTGCCTCTCACCCACTCTCTCCCTGCCTCTCGCCCGCTCTCACCCTGTCTCTCTCCCGCTCTCTCCCTGCCTCTCGCCCGCTCTCTCCCTGCCTCTCGCCTGCTCTCTCGCTGCCTCTCACCCACTCTCTCCCTGCCTCTCAACTGCTCTGTCCCTGCCTCTCGCCCACTCTCTCCCTGCCTCTCGCCCGCTCTCTCCCTGCCTCTAACCACTATCTCCCTGCCTCTCACCCATTCTCTCCCTGCCTCTCACCCACTCTCCCCCTGCCTCTCGCCCAATCTCACCCTGCCGCTCGCCCGCTCTCTCCCTGTCTCTCTCCCGCTCTCTCCCTGCCTTTCGCCCGCTCTCTCCCTGCCTCTCGCCTGCTCTCTCCCTGCCTCTCGCCCGCTCTCTCCCTGCCTCTCGCCCGCTCTCTCCCTGCCTCTCACCCACTCTCACCCTGCCGCTCGCCCGCTCTCTCCCTGCCTCTCGCCCACTCTCACCCTGCCGCTCGCCCGCTCTCTCCCTGTCTCTCTCCCGCTCTCTCCCTGCCTTTCGCCCGCTCTCTCCCTGCCTCTCGCCTGCTCTCTCCCTGCCTCTCACCCGCTCTCTCCCTGCCTCTCGCCCGCTCTCTCCCTGCCTCTCACCCACTCTCACCCTGCCGCTCGCCCGCTCTCTCCCTGCCTCACGCCCGCTCTCTCCCTGCCTCTCTCCCTGCCTCTCTCCCTGCCACTCGCCCGCTCTCTCACTGCCTCTCGCCCACTCTCTCCCTGCCTCTCGCCCACTCTCTCCCTGCCTCTCGCCCACTCTCTCCCTGCCTCTCGCCCACTCTCTCCCTGCCTCTCGCCCACTCTCTCCCTGCCTCTCGCCAACTTACTCCCAGCCTCTCACCCGCTCTGGCCCTGCCTCTCACCCGCTCTCTCCCTGCCTCTCGCCCGCACTCTCCCTGCCTCTCGCCCGCTCTCTCCCTGCCTCTCACCCGCTCTCTCCCTGCTTCTCGCCCGCTCTCTCCCTGCCTCTCGCCCGCTCTCTCCCTGCCTCTCGCCCATTCTCTCCCTGCATCTCGCCCACTCTTTCCCTGCCTCTCGCCCTCTCTCTCCCTGCCTCTTGACCGCTCACTCCCTGCCTCTTGCCCACTCTCTCCCTGCCTCTCGCCCGTTCTCTCCCTGCCTCTCACCCGCTCTCTCCCTGCTTCTCACCCGCTCTCTCCCTGCCTCTCACCTGTTCTCTCCCTGCCTCTCGCCCGCTCTCTCCCTGCCTCTCGCCCGCTCTCTCCCTGCCTCTCGCCCGCTCTCTCCCTGCCTCTCGCCCGCTCTCTCCCTGCCTCTCGCCCACTCTCTCCCTGCCTCTCACCCGCTCTCTCCCTGCCTCTCACCCGCTCTCTCCCTGCCTCTCACCCGCTCTCACCCTGCTATCTCCCGCTCTCTCCCTGCCTCTCGCCCGCTCTCGCCCTGCCTCTACACACTCTCTCCCTTCCTCTCACCCACTCTCTCCCTTCCTCTCACCCACTCTCTCCCTGCCTCTCAACTGCTCTGTCCCGGCCTCTCGCCCACTCTCTCCCTGCATCTCGCCCACTCTCTCCCTGTCTCTAACCACTCTCTCCCTGCCTCTCACCCACTCTCTCCCTGCCTCTCACCCACTGTCTCCCTGCCTCTCGCCCACTCTCCCCCTGCCACTCACCCACACTCAACCTGCCTCTCAACCACTCTCACCCTGCCGCTCGCCCGCTCTCTCCCTGCCTCTCGCCCGCTCTCTCCCTGCCTCTCACCCTGCCTCTCTCCCTGCCTCTCTCCCTGCCTCTCTCCCTGCCTCTCTCCCTGCCTCTCTCCCTGCCTCTCTCCCTGCCTCTCGCCCTGCCTCTCGCCCGCTCTATCCCTGCCTCTCGCCCACTCTTTTCCTGCCTCTCGCCGCTCTCTCCCTGCCTCTCGCCTGCTCTCACCCTGCCTGTCGCCCACTCACTCCCTGCCTCTCACCCGCTCACTCCCTGACTCACGCCCGCTCTCTCCCTGCCTCTCGCCCGCTCTCTCCCTGCCTCTCGCCCGCTCTCTCCCTACCTCTCACCCACTCTCTCCTGCTCTCTCCCTGCCTCTCGCCAGCTCTCCCGCTGCTTCTCGGCAGCTCTCTCCCTACCTCTCCCGACCTCACACTCGGCCTCATACCCACTCTCTCCCTGCCTCTCAACCGCTCTCTCCCTGCCTCTCTCCCGCTCCGTTCCTGCCTCTCTCCCGCGCTCTCCCTGCCTCTCACCCACTCTCTCCCTGCCTCTCGCCCGCTCTCACCCTGTCTCTCTCCCGCTCTCTCCCTGCCTCTCGCCCGCTCTCTCCCTGCCTCTCGCCTGCTCTCTCGCTGCCTCTCACCCACTCTCTCCCTGCCTCTCAACTGCTCTGTCCCTGCCTCTCGCCCACTCTCTCCCTGCCTCTCGCCCGCTCTCTCCCTGCCTCTAACCACTATCTCCCTGCCTCTCACCCATTCTCTCCCTGCCTCTCACCCACTCTCCCCCTGCCTCTCGCCCACTCTCCCCCTGCCTCTCACCTACTCTCCCCCTGCCTCTCACCCACTCTCACCCAGCCTCTCACCCACTCTCACCCTGCCGCTCGCCCGCTCTCTCCCTGTCTCTCTCCCGCTCTCTCCCTGCCTTTCGCCCGCTCTCTCCCTGCCTCTCGCCCGCTCTCTCCCTGCCTCTCGCCAGCTCTCTCCCTGCCTCTCGCCCGCTCTCTCCCTGCCTCTCACCCACTCTCACCCTGCCGCTCGCCCGCTCTCTCCCTGCCTCTCGCCAACTTACTCCCTGCCTCTCAGCCGCTCTGGCCCTGCCTCTCGCCTGCTCTGTCCCTGCCTCTCTCCCTGCCTCTCTCCCAGCCTCTCTCCCTGCCTCTCTCCCTGCCTCTCGCCCGCTCTCTCCCTGCCTCTCTCCCAGCCTCTCTCCCTGCCTCTCTCCCTGCCTCTCGCCCACTCTCTCCCTGCCTCTCGCCCACTCTCTCCCTGCCTCTCGCCCGCTCTCTCCCTACATCTCAAACACTCTCTCACTGACTCTCATGCGCTCACTCCCGGCCTATCTCACTATCTCGCCCTGCCTCTCGCCCGCTCTCCCCCTGCCTCTCACCCGCTCTCTCCATGCCTCTCGCCAACTCTCTCCCTCCCTCTCACCCACTATCTCCCTGCCTCTCGCCCGCTCTCTCCATGCCTCTCACCGAGTCTCTCCCTACCTCTGGCCCGGTCTCTCCCTGCCTCTCGCACACTCTCACCCTGCCTCTCACCCAGAGGCAGGGAGAGAGTGGGCGAGACGCAGGGAGAGAGCCTGGGAGAGGCAGCGAGAGAGCGAGCGAGAGGCAGGGAGAGAGCGGCGAGAGGCAGTGAGAGAGCGGCGAGAGGCAGGGAGAGAGCGGGCGAGAGGCAGGGAGAGAGTGGGCGAGACGCAGGGAGAGAGTGGGTGAGAGGCAGGGAGACAGTCGGCGAGAGGCAGGGAGAGAGCGTGTGAGAGGCAGGGAGTGAGTGGGTGAGAGGCAGGGTGAGAGTGTGCGAGAGGCAGGGAGAGACCGGGCCAGAGGCATGGAGAGACTGGGTGAGAGGCATGGAGAGAGCTGGCGAGAGGCAGGGAGATAGTGGGTGAGAGGGAGGGAGAGAGTTGGCGAGAGGCATGGAGAGAGCGTGTGAGAGGCAGGGGGAGAGCGGGCGAGAGGCAGGGCGAGAGAGTGTGAGAGGCCGGGAGTGAGCGCATGAGAGTCAGGGAGAGAGTGTTTGAGATGTCGGGAGAGAGCGGGCGAGACGCAGGGAGAGAGTGGGCGAGAGGCAGGGAGAGAGTGGGCGAGAGGCAGGGAGAGAGGCAGGGAGAGAGGCTGGGAGAGAGGCAGGGAGAGAGCGGGCAAGAGGCAGGGAGAGAGGCAGGGACAGAGCGGGCGAGAGGCAGGGCCAGAGCGGGTGAGAGGCAGGGAGTAAGTTGGCGAGAACCAGGGAGAGAGTGGGCGAGAGGCAGGGAGAGAGTGGGCGAGAGGCAGGGAGAGAGTGGGCGAGAGGCAGGGAGAGACCTCTCTCCCTGCCTCTCACCAACTCTCTCCCTGCCTCTCGCCCACTCTCTCCCTGCCTCTCGCCCGCTCTCTCCCGACATCTCAAACACTCTCTCCCTGACTCTCATGCGCTCACTCCCGGCCTCTCACACTCTCTCGCCCTGCCTCTCGCCCGCTCTCCCCCTGCCTCTCACCCGCTCTCTCCATGCCTCTCGCCAACTCTCTCCCTCCCTCTCACCCACTATCTCCCTGCCTCTCGCCCGCTCTCTCCATGCCTCTCACCCAGTCACTCCCTCCCTCTGGCCCGGTCTTTCCCTGCCTCTCGCACACTCTCACCCTGCCTCTCACCCACTCACTCCCTGCCTGTCACACGCTCTCTCCCTGTCTCTCGCCGACTCTCTCCCTGCCTCTCACCCACTCTCTCCCTGCCTCTCGCCCGCTCTCTCCCTGCCTCTCGCCCGTTCTCTCCCTGCCTCTCGACCGCTCTCGACCTGCCTCTCGCCAGCTCTCTCCCTGCCTCTCGCCCGCTCTCTCCCTGCCTCTCGCCCACTCTCTCCCTGCCTCTCGCCCGCTCTCTCCCTGCCTCTCGCCGCTCTCTCCCTGCCTCTCGCCCGCTCTCTCCATGCCTCTCACCCAGTCTCTCCCTACCTCTGGCCCGGTCTCTCCCTGCCTCTCGCACACTCTCACCCTGCCTCTCACCCACTCACTCCCTGCCTCTCACATGCCCTCTCCCTGCCTCTCGCCGACTCTCTCCCTGCCTCTCACCCACTCTCTCCCTGCCTCTCGCCCACTCTCTGCCTGCCTCTCGCCCGTTCTCTCCCTGCCTCTCGACCGCTCTCTACCTGCCTCTCGCAAGCTCTCTCCCTGCCTCTCGCCCGCTCTCTCCCTGCCTCTCTCCCGCTCTCTCCCTGCCTCTCGCCCGCTCTCTCCCTGCCTCTCGCCGCTCTCTCCCTGCCTCTCGCCGCTCTCTCCCTGCCTCTCGCTCGCTCTCTCGCTGCCAATCCCACGCTCTCTCCCTGCGTCTCGCCCACTCTCACCCTGCCTCTCGCCCGCTCTCTCCCTGCCTCTCTACCGCTCTCTCCCTGCCTCTTGCCCACTCTCTCCCTGCCTCTCACCCGCTCACTCCCTGCCGCTCGCCCGCTCTCTCCCTGCCTCTCACACGCTCTCACCCTGCCTCTCACCTACTCTCCCCCTGCCTCTCACCCAGCCTCTCACCCACTCTCACCCTGCCGCTCGCCCGCTCTCTCCCTGTCTCTCTCCCGCTCTCTCCCTGCCTCTCGCCCGCTCTCTCCCTGCCTCTCGCCCGCTCTCTCCCTGCCTCTCGCCCGCTCTCTCCCTGCCTCTCGCCAGCTCTCTCCCTGCCTCTCACCCACTCTCTCCCTGCCTCTCAACTGCTCTGTCCCTGCCTCTCACCCACTCTCTCCCTGCCTCTCACCCACTCTCTCCTTGCCTCTCTTCTGCTCTGTCCCTGCCTCTCGCCCAAACTCTCCCTGCTTCTCGCCCGCTCTCTCGCTGCCTCTAACCACACTCTCCCTGCCTCTCGCCCGCTCTCTCCCTGCCTCTCACCCACTCTCACCCTGCCTCTCGCCCGTTCTCTCCCTGCCTCTCGACCGCTCTCGACCTGCCTCTCGCCAGCTCTATCCCTGCCTCTCGCCCGCTCTCTCCCTGCCTCTCGCCCGCTCTCACACTGCCTCTCGCCCGCTCTCTCCCTGCCTCTCGCCCGCTCTCTCCCTGCCTCTCGCCCGCTCTCTCCCTGCCTCTCAACCACTCTCTCCCTGCCTCTCAACCGCTCTGTCCCTGCCTCTCGCCCACTCTCTCCCTGCCTCTCACCCACTCTCTCCCTGCCTCTCAACTGCTCTGTCCCTGCCTCTCACCCACTCTCTCCCTGCCTCTCACCCACTCTCTCCTTGCCTCTCTTCTGCTCTGTCCCTGCCTCTCGCCCAAACTCTCCCTGCTTCTCGCCCGCTCTCTCGCTGCCTCTAACCACACTCTCCCTGCCTCTCGCCCGCTCTCTCCCTGCCTCTCACCCACTCTCACCCTGCCTCTCGACCGTTCTCTCCCTGCCTCTCGACCGCTCTCGACCTGCCTCTCGCCAGCTCTATCCCTGCCTCTCGCCCGCTCTCTCCATGCCTCTCGCCCGCTCTCACCCAGCCTCTCACCCGCTCTCTCCCTGTCTCTCTCCCGCTCTCTCCCTGCCTCTCGCCCGCTCTCACACTGCCTCTCGCCCGCTCTCTCCCTGCCTCTCGCCCGCTCTCTCCCTGCCTCTCGCCCGCTCTCTCCCTGCCTCTCAACCACTCTCTCCCTGCCTCTCAACCGCTCTGTCCCTGCCTCTCGCCCACTCTCTCCCTGCCTCTCACCCACTCTCTCCTTGCCTCTCAACTGCTCTGTCCCTGCCTCTCGCCCACTCTCTCCCTGCTTCTCGCCCGCTCTCTCGCTGCCTCTAACCACTCTCTCCCTGCCTCTCGCCCGCTCTCTACCTGCCTCTCACCCACTCTCACCCTGCCGCTCGCCCGCTCTCTCCCTGCCTCTCGCCCGCTCTCTCCCTGCCTCTCTCCCTGCCTCTCTCCCTGCCACTCGCCCGCTCTCTCCCTGCCTCTCGCCCACTCTCTCCCTGCCTCTCGCCCACTCTCTCCCTGCCTCTCGCCCACTTACTCCCTGCCTCTCACCCGCTCTGGCCCTGCCTCTCGCCCGCTCTGTCCCTGCCTCTCTCCCAGCCTCTCTCCCTGCCTCTCTCCCTGCCTCTCGCCCACTCTCTCCCTGCCTCTCGCCCACTATCTCCCTGCCTCTCGCCCGCTCTCTCCCGACATCTCAAACACTCTCTCCCTGACTCTCATGCGCTCACTCCCGGCCTCTCACACTCTCTCGCCCTGCCTCTCGCCCGCTCTCCCCCTGCCTCTCACCCGCTCTCTCCATGCCTCTCGCCAACTCTCTCCCTCCCTCTCACCCACTATCTCCCTGCCTCTCGCCCGCTCTCTCCATGCCTCTCACCCAGTCTCTCCCTACCTCTGGCCTGGTCTCTCCCTGCCTCTCGCACACTCTCACCCTGCCTCTCACCCACTCACTCCCTGCCTCTCACACGCTCTCTCCCTGCCTCTCGCCGACTCTCTCCCTGCCTCTCACCCACTCTCTCCCTGCCTCTCGCCCACTCTCTGCCTGCCTCTCGCCCGTTCTCTCCCTGCCTCTCGACCGCTCTCTCCCTGCCTCTCGCCCACTCTCTCCCTGCCTCTCGCCCACTCTCTCCCTGCCTCTCGCCCACTCTCTCCCTGCCGCTGGCCAACTTACTCCCTGCCTCTCACCCGCTCTGGCCCTGCCTCTCGACCGCTCTGTCCCTGCCTCTCTCCCAGCCTCTCTCCCTGCCTCTCTCCCTGCCTCTCGCCCGCTCTCTCCCTGCCTCTCTCCCAGCCTCTCTCCCTGCCTCTCTCCCTGCCTCTCGCCCACTCTCTCCCTGCCTCTCGCCCACTCTCTCCCTGCCTCTCGCCCACTCTCTCCCTGCCTCTCGCCCGCTCTCTCCCTACATCTCAAACACTCTCTCCCTGACTCTCATGCGCTCACTCCCGGCCTCTCACACTCTCTCGCCCTGCCTCTCGCCCGCTCTCCCCCTGCCTCTCACCCGCTCTCTCCATGCCTCTCGCCAACTCTCTCCCTCCCTCTCACCCACTATCTCCCTGCCTCTCGCCCGCTCTCTCCATGCCTCTCACCCAGTCTCTCCCTACCTCTGGCACGGTCTCTCCCTGCCTCTCGCACACTCTCACCCTGCCTCTCACCCACTCACTCCCTGCCTCTCACATGCCCTCTCCCTGCCTCTCGCCGACTCTCTCCCTGCCTCTCACCCACTCTCTCCCTGCCTCTCGCCCACTCTCTGCCTGCCTCTCGCACGTTCTCTCCCTGCCTCTCGACCGCTCTCTACCTGCCTCTCGCCAGCTCTCTCCCTGCCTCTCGCCCGCTCTCTCCCTGCCTCTCGCCCGCTCTCTCCCTGCCTCTCGCCGCTCTCTCCCTGCCTCTCGCCGCTCTCTCCCTGCCTCTCGCTCGCTCTCTCGCTGCCTCTCCCACGCTCTCTCCCTGCGTCTCGCCCACTCTCTCCCTGCCTCTCGCCCGCTCTCTCCCTGCCTCTCTACCGCTCTCTCCCTGCCTCTTGCCCGCTCTCTCCCTGCCTCTCACCCGCTCACTCACTGCCGCTCGCCCGCTCTCTCCCTGCCTCTCGCATGCTCTCACCCTGCCTCTCACCTACTCTCCCCCTGCCTCTCACCCACTCTCACCCAGCCTCTCACCCACTCTCACCCTGCCGCTCGCCCGCTCTCTCCCTGTCTCCCTCCCGCTCTCTCCCTGCCTCTCGCCTGCTCTCTCCCTGCCTCTCGCCCGCTCTCTCCCTGCTTCTCGCCCGCTCTCTCCCTGCCTCTCACCCACTCTCTCCCTGCCTCTCAACTGCTCTGTCCCTGCCTCTCGCCCACTCTCTCCCTGCCTCTCACCCACTCTCTCCTTGCCTCTCAACTGCTCTGTCCCTGCCTCTCGCCCACTCTCTCCCTGCTTCTCGCCCGCTCTCTCACTGCCTCTAACCACTCTCTCCCTGCCTCTCGCCCGCTCTCTCCCTGCCTATCACCCACTCTCACCCTGCCGCTCGCCCGCTCTCTCCCTGCCTCTCGCCCGCTCTCTCCCTGCCTCTCGCCCGCTCTCTCCCTGCCTCTCTCCCTGCCTCTCTCCCTGCCACTCACCCACTCTCTCCCTGCCTCTCGCGCAGTCTCTCCCTGCCTCTCGCGCAGTCTCTCCCTGCCTCTCGCGCACTCTCTCCCTGCCTCTCGCCCACTCTCTCCCTGCCTCTCGCCAACTTACTCCCTGCCTCTCACCCGCTCTGTCCCTGCCTCTCTCCCAGCCTCTCTCCCTGCCTCTCTCCCTGCCTCTCGCCCGCTCTCTCCCTGCCTCTCCCAGCCTCTCTCCCTGCCTCTCTCCCTGCCTCTCGCCCACTCTCTCCCTGCCTCTCGCCCACTCTCTCCCTGTCTCTCGCCCGCTCTCTCCCGACATCTCAAACACTCTCTCCCTGACTCTCATGCGCTCACTCCCGGCCTCTCACACTCTCTCGCCCTGCCTCTCGCCCGCTCTCCCCCTGCCTCTCACCCGCTCTCTCCATGCCTCTCGCCAACACTCTCCCTCCCTCTCACCCACTATCTCCCTGCCTCTCGCCCGCTCTCTCCATGCCTCTCACCCAGTCTCTCCCTACCTCTGGCCCGGTCTCTCCCTGCCTCTCGCACACTCTCACCCTGCCTCTCACCCACTCACTCCCTGCCTCTCACACGCTCTCTCCCTGCCTCTCGCCGACTCTCTCCCTGCCTCTCACCCACTCTCTCCCTGCCTCTCGCCCACTCTCTGCCTGCCTCTCGCCCTTTCTCTCCCTGCCTCTCGACCGCTCTCTCCCTGCCTCTCGCCCACTCTCTCCCTGCCTCTCGCCCACTCTCTCCCTGCCTCTCGCCAACTTACTCCCTGCCTCTCACCCGCTCTGGCCCTGCCTCTCGCCCGCTCTGTCCCTGCCTCTCTCCCAGCCTCTCTCCCTGCCTCTCTCCCTGCCTCTCTCCCTGCCTCTCTCCCTGCCTCTCGCCCGCTCTCTCCCTGCCTCTCTCCCAGCCTCTCTCCCTGCCTCTCTCCCTGCCTCTCGCCCACTCTCTCCCTGCCTCTCGCCCACTCTCTCCCTGCCTCTCGCACGCTCTCTCCCTACATCTCAAACACTCTCTCCCTGACTCTCATGCGCTCACTCCCGGCCTCTCACACTCTCTCGCCCTGCCTCTCGCCCGCTCTCCCCCCTGCCTCTCACCCGCTCTCTCCATGCCTCTCGCCAACTCTCTCCCTCCCTCTCACCCACTATCTCCCTGCCTCTCGCCCGCTCTCTCCATGCCTCTCACCCAGTCTCTCCCTACCTCTGGCCCGGTCTCTCCCTGCCTCTCGCACACTCTCACCCTGCCTCTCACCCACTCACTCCCTGCCTCTCACACGCTCTCTCCCTGCCTCTCGCCGACTCTCTCCCTGCCTCTCACCCACTCTCTCCCTGCCTCTCCCCCACTCTCTGCCTGCCTCTCGCCCGTTCTCTCCCTGCCTCTCGACCGCTCTCTACCTGCCTCTCGCCAGCTCTCTCCCTGCCTCTCGCCCGCTCTCTCCCTGCCTCTCGCCCACTCTCTCCCTGCCTCTCGCCCGCTCTCTCCCTGCCTCTCGCCGCTCTCTCCCTGCCTCTCGCCGCTCTCTCCCTGCCTCTCGCCGCTCTCTCCCTGCCTCTCGCTCGCTCTCTCGCTGCCTCTCCCACGCTCTCTCCCTGCGTCTCGCCCACTCTCTCCCTGCCTCTCGCCCGCTCTCTCCCTGCCTCTCTACCGCTCTCTCCCTGCCTCTTGCCCGCTCTCTCCCTGCCTCTCACCCGCTCACTCCCTACCTCTGGCCCGGTCTCTCCCTGCCTCTCGCACACTCTCACCCTGCCTCTCACCCACTCATCCCTGCCTCTCACATGCTCTCTCCCTGCCTCTCGCCGACTCTCTCCCTGCCTCTCACCCACTCTCTCACTGCCTCTCGCCCACTCTCTGCCTGCCTCTCACCCGTTCTCTCCCTGCCTCTCGCCCGCTCTCTCCCTGCCTCTCGCCCGCTCTCTCCCTGCCTCTCGCCCGCTCTCTCCCTGCCTCTCACCCACTCTCTCCCTGCCTCTCAACTGCTCTGTCCCAACTCTCGCCCACTCTCTCCCTGCCTTTCACCCACTCTCTCCTTGCCTCTCAACTGCTCTGTCCCTGCCTCTCGCCCACTCTCTCCCTGCCTCTCGCCCGCTCTCTCGTTGCCTCTAACCACTCTCTCCCTGCCTCTCGCCCGCTATCTCCCTGCCTCTCACCCAGTCTCACCCTGCCGCTCGCCCGCTCTCTCCCTGCCTCTCGCCCGCTCTCTCCCTGCCTCTCTCCCTGCCTCTCTCCCTGCCACTCGCCCGCTCTCTCCCTGCCTCTCGCCCACTCTCTCCCTGCCTCTCGCCCACTCTCACCCTGCCTCTCGCCCACTCTCTCCCTGCCTCTCGCCAACTTACTCCCTGCCTCTCACCCGCTCTGGCCCTGCCTCTCGCCCGCTCTGTCCCTGCCTCTCTCCCAGCATCTCTCCCTGCCTCTCTCCCTGCCTCTCGCCCGCTCTCTCCCTGCCTCTCTCCCAGCCTCTCTCCCTGCCTCTCTCCCTGCCTCTCGCCCACTCTCTCCCTGCCTCTCGCCCACTCTCTCCCTGCCTCTCGCCCGCTCTCTCCCGACATCTCAAACACTCTCTCCCTGACTCTCATGCGCTCTCTCCCGGCCTCTCACACTCTCTCGCCCTGCCTCTCGCCAATTCTCTCCCTCCCTCTCACCCACTATCTCCCTGCCTCTCGCCCGCTCTCTCCATGCCTCTCACCCAGTCTCTCCCTACCTCTGGCCCGGTCTCTCCCTGCCTCTCGCACACTCTCACCCTGCCTCTCACCCACTCACTCCCTGCCTCTCACACGCTCTCTCCCTGCCTCTCGCCGACTCTCTCCCTGCCTCTCACCATCTCTCTCCCTGCCTCTCGCCCACTCTCTGCCTGCCTCTCGCCCGTTCTCTCCCTGCCTCTCGACCGCTCTCTCCCTGCCTCTCGCCCACTCTCTCCCTGCCTCTCGCCCACTCTCTCCCTGCCTCTCGCCCACTCTCTCCCTGCCTCTCGCCAACTTACTCCCTGCCTCTCACCCACTCTGGCCCTGCCTCTCGCCCGCTCTGTCCCTGCCTCTCTCCCAGCCTCTCTCCCTGCCTCTCGCCCGCTCTCTCCCTGCCTCTCTCCCAGCCTCTCTCCCTGGCTCTCTCCCTGCCTCTCGCCCACTCTCTCCCTGCCTCTTGCCCACTCTCTCCCTGCCTCTCGCCCGCTCTCTCCCTGCCTCTCGCCCACTCTCTGCCTGCCTCTCGCCCGTTCTCTCCCTGCCTCTCGACCGCTCTCTACCTGCATCTCGCCAGCTCACTCCCTGCCTCTCGCCCGCTCTCTCCCTGCCTCTCGCCCACTCTCTCCCTGCCTCTCACCCGCTCTCTCCCTGCCTCTCGCCGCTCTCTCCCTGCCTCTCGCCGCTCTCTCCCTGCCTCTCGCTCGCTCTCTCGCTGCCTCTCCCACGCTCTCTCCCTGCCTCTCGCCCACTCTCTCCCTGCCTCTCGCCCGCTCTCTCCCTGCCTCTCTACCGCTCTCTCCCTGCCTCTTGCCCGCTCTCTCCCTGCCTCTCACCCGCTCACTCCCTGCCTCTCGCCCCCTCTCTCCCTGCCTCTCGCCCGCTCTCTCCCTGCCTCTCGCCGACTTTCTCCCTGCCTCTCGCCCACTCTCACCCTGCCTCTCGCCCGCTCTCTCCCTGCCTCTCGCCCGCTCTCACATTGCCTCTCGCCCGCTCTCTCCCTGCCTCTCGCCCGCACTCTCCCTGTCTCTCACCCGCTCACTCCCTGTCTCTCGCCCGCTCACTCCCTGTCTCTCGCCCGCTCACTCCCTGCCTCTCACCCGCTCTCTCCCTGCTTCTCGCCCCCTCTCTCCCTGCCTCTCGCCCGCACTCTCCCTGCCTCCCGCCCCGCTCTCTCCCTGCCTCTAGCCCACTCTCTCCCTGCCTCTCGCCCGCTCTCTCCCTGCCTCTCGCCCGCTCTCTCCCTGCCTCTCGCCCACTCTCTCCCTGCCTCTCACCCATTCTCTCGCCCGCTCTCTCCCTGCCTCTCGCCCGCTCTCTCCCTGCCTCTCGCCTGCTCTCTGCCTGCCTCTTGCCCACTCTCACCCAGCCTCTCACCCACTCTCACCCTGCCGCTCGACCGCTCTCTCCCTGTCTCTCTCCCGCTCTCTCCCTGCCTCTCGCCTGCTCTCTCCCTGCTTCTCGCCCGCTCTCTCCCTGCCTCTCGCCCGCTCTCTCCCTGCCTCTCACCCACTCTCTCCCTGCCTCTCAACTGCTCTGTCCCTGCCTCTCGCCCACTCTCTCCCTGCTTCTCGCCCGCTCTCTCGCTGCCTCTAACCACTCACTCCCTGCCTCTCACCCACTCTCTCCCTGCCTCTCACCCACTCTCTCCCTGCCTCTCGCCCACTCTCCCCCTGCCTCTCACCAACTCTCACCCTGTCTCTCACCCACTCTCACCCTGCCGCTCGCCCGCTCTCTCCCTGCCTCTCGCCCGCTCTCTCCCTGCCTCTCTCCCTGCCTCTCTCCCTGCCACTCGCCCACTCTCTCCCTGCCTCTCGCCCACTCTCTCCCTGCCACTCGCCCGCTCTCTCCCTGCCTCTCGCCCGCTCTCTCCCTGCCTCTCTCCCTGCCTCTCTCCCGCCTCTCTCCCTGCCTCTCTCCCTGCCTCTCTCCCTGCCTCTCTCCCTGCCTGTCTCCCTGCCTCTCTCCCTGCCTCTCTCCCTGCCTCTCGCCCGCTCTCTCCCTGCCTCTCGCCCACTCTCTCCCTGCCTCTCGCCCGCTCTCTCCCTGCCAATCGCCTGCTCTCTCCCTGCCTCTCGCCCACTCACTCCCTGCCTCTCAACCGCTCTCTCCCTCCCTCTCACCCGCTCCGTTCCTGCCTCTCGCCCGCTCCGTTCCAGCCTCTCACCCGCTCTCTCCCTGCCTCTCGCCCGCTCTCTCCCTGCCTCTCGCCCGCTCTCACCCGGTCTCTCGCCCGCTCTCTCCCTGCCTCTCGCCTGCTCTCTCCCTGCCTCTCACCCGCTCTCTCCCTGCCTCTCAAATGCTCTGTCCCTGCCTTTCGCCCACTCTCTCCCTGCCTCTCGCCCGCTCTCTCCCTGCCTCTAACCACTCTCTCCCTGCCTCTCACCCGCTCTCTCCCTGCCTCACGCCCGCTCTCTCCCTGCCTCTCGCCCACTCTCTCCCTGCCTCTCAACTGCTCTGTCCCTGCCTCTCGCCCACTCTCTCCCTGCTTCTCGCCCGCTCTCTCGCTGCCTCTAACCACTCTCTCCCTGCCTCTCACCCACTCTCTCCCTGCCTCTCACCCACTCTCTCCCTGCCTCTCGCCCACTCTCCCCCTGCCTCTCACCAACTCTCACCCTGCCTCTCACCCACTCTCACCCTGCCGCTCGCCCGCTCTCTCCCTGCCTCTCGCCCGCTCTCTCCCTGCCTCTCTCCCTGCCTCTCTCCCTGCCACTCGCCCACTCTCTCCCTGCCTCTCGCCCACTCTCTCCCTGCCTCTCGCCCACTCTCTCCCTGCCTCTCGCCCACTCTCTCCCTGCCTCTCGCCCACTCTCTCCCTGCCGCTCGCCCACTCTCTCCCTGCCTCTCGCCAAATTACTCCCTGGCTCTCACCCGCTCTGGCCCTGCCTCTCGCCCGCTCTCTCCCTGCCTCTCTCCCAGCCTCTGTCCCTGCCTCTCGCCCGCTCTCTCCCTGCCTCTCTCCCAGCCTCTCTCCCTGCCTCTCTCCCAGCCTCTCTCCCTGCCTGTCTCCCTGCCTCTCGCCCACTCTCTCCCTGCCTCTCGCCAACTCACTCCCTGCCTCTCACCCGCTCTGGCCCTGACTCTCGCCCGCTCTCTCCCTGCCTCTCTCCCAGCCTCTCTCCCTGACTCTCACCCTGCCTCTCGCCCGCTCTCTCCCTACCTCTCGCCCGCTCTCTCCCTGCCTCTCGCCCGCTCTCTCCCTGCCTCTCGCCCGCTCTCTCCCTGCTTCTCAACCGCTCTCTCCCTGCCTCTCACCTGCTCTCTCCCTGCCTCTCAACCGCTCTCTCCGTGCCTCTCACACCCTCTCTCCCTGCCTCTCGCCCGTTCTCTCCCTGCCTCTCACCCGCTCTCTCCCTGCCTCACGCCCGCTCTCTCCCTGCCTCTCGCACGATCTCTCCCTGCCTCTTGCCCGCTCTCTCCCTGCCTCTCTCCCACTCTCACCCTGCTTCTCGCCCGCTCTATCCCTGCCTCTCGCCCGCTCTCTCCCTGCCGCTCGCCCGCTCTCTCCCTGCCTCACGCCCGCTCTCTCCCTGCCTCAGGCCCGCTCTCACCCTGCCTCTCGCACGATCTCTCCCTGCCTCTCGCCCATCTCTCCCTGCCTCTCGCCAATCTCTCCCTGCCTCTCGCCCGCGCTCTCCCTGCCTCTTGCCCGCTCTCACCCTGCCTCTCATCCGCTCTCTCCCTGCCTCTCGCCCGCTCGCTCCCTGCCTCTCGCCGCTATCTCCCTGCCTCTCGCCCACTATCTACCTGCCTCTACCCACTCTCACCCTGCCTCTCGCCCGCTCTCTCCCTGCCTCTCTCCCTGACTCTCGCCCACTCTCCCCCTGCCACTCGCCCGCTCTCACCCTGCCCCTCGCCCGCTCTCACCCTGCCTCTCGCCCGCTATCCCCCTGCCTCTCACCGACTCACTCCCTGCCTCTCACCCGCTCTCTCCCTGCCTCTCACCAACTCTCTCCCTGCCTCTCACCCACTCTCTCCCTGCTTCTCGCCCGCTCTATCCCTGCCTCTCGCCCGCTCTCTACCTGCCTCTCGCCCGCTCTCTCCCTGCATCTCGCCCGCTCTCTCCCTGCCTCTCGCCCGCTCTCTCCCTGCCTCTCGCCCGCTCTCCCGACATCTCACTCTGCCTCACGCCCACTCTCTCCCTGCCTCTCGCCCACTCTGTCCCTGCCTCTCGCCCACTCTGTCCCTGCCTCTCGCCCACTCTCTCCCTGCCTCTCGGCCGCAATCCCCCTGCCTCTCACCGACTCACTCCCTGCCTCTCACCCGCTCTCTCCCTGCCTCTCGCCCGCTCTCTCCCAGCCTCTCGCCCGCTCTCTCCCTGCCTCTCGCCCGCTCTCTCCCTGCCTCTCACCCGCTCTCTCCCTGCCTCTCACCCGCTCTCTCCCTGCCTCTCACCCGCTCTCTCCCTGCCTCTCACCCACTCTCTCCCTGCCTCTCACCCACTCTCTCCCTGCCTCTCAGCCACTCTCACCCTGCCTCTCGCCCGCTCTCTCCCTGCCTCTCGCCCGCTCTCTCCCAGCCTCTCGCCCGCTCTCTCCCTGCCTCTCGCCCGCTCTCTCCCTGTCTCTCGCACGCTCACTCCCTGCCTCTCACCCGCTCTCTCCCTGCCTCTCACCCGCTCTCTCCCTGCTTCTCGCCCACTCTCTCCCTGCTTCTCGCCCGCGCTATCCCTTCCTCTCGCCCGCTCTCTCCCTGCCTCTCGCCCGCTCTCTCCCTGCCTCTCGCCCGCTCTCTCCCTGCCTCTCGCCCACTCTCCCTGCCTCTCGCCCGACATCTCACTCTGCCTCACGCCCACTCTCTCCCTGCCTCTCACCCACTCTCTCCCTGCCTCTCGCCCACTCTCTCCCTGCCTCTCGCGCACTCTCTCCCTGCCTCTCAACCGCTCTCTCCCTCCCTCTCACCCGCTCCGTTCCTGCCTCTCGCCCGCTCCGTTCCAGCCTCTCACCCGCTCTCTCCCTGCCTCTCGCCCGCTCTCTCCCTGCCTCTCGCCCGCTCTCACCCGGTCTCTCGCCCGCTCTCTCCCTGCCTCTCGCCTGCTCTCTCCCTGCCTCTCACCCGCTCTCTCCCTGCCTCTCAAATGCTCTGTCCCTGCCTTTCGCCCACTCTCTCCCTGCCTCTCGCCCGCTCTCTCCCTGCCTCTAACCACTCTCTCCCTGCCTCTCACCCGCTCTCTCCCTGCCTCACGCCCGCTCTCTCCCTGCCTCTCGCCCACTCTCTCCCTGCCTCTCAACTGCTCTGTCCCTGCCTCTCGCCCACTCTCTCCCTGCTTCTCGCCCGCTCTCTCGCTGCCTCTAACCACTCTCTCCCTGCCTCTCACCCACTCTCTCCCTGCCTCTCACCCACTCTCTCCCTGCCTCTCGCCCACTCTCCCCCTGCCTCTCACCAACTCTCACCCTGCCTCTCACCCACTCTCACCCTGCCGCTCGCCCGCTCTCTCCCTGCCTCTCGCCCGCTCTCTCCCTGCCTCTCTCCCTGCCTCTCTCCCTGCCACTCGCCCACTCTCTCCCTGCCTCTCGCCCACTCTCTCCCTGCCTCTCGCCCACTCTCTCCCTGCCTCTCGCCCACTCTCTCCCTGCCTCTCGCCCACTCTCTCCCTGCCTCTCGCCCACTCTCTCCCTGCCGCTCGCCCACTCTCTCCCTGCCTCTCGCCAAATTACTCCCTGGCTCTCACCCGCTCTGGCCCTGCCTCTCGCCCGCTCTCTCCCTGCCTCTCTCCCAGCCTCTGTCCCTGCCTCTCGCCCGCTCTCTCCCTGCCTCTCTCCCAGCCTCTCTCCCTGCCTCTCTCCCAGCCTCTCTCCCTGCCTGTCTCCCTGCCTCTCGCCCACTCTCTCCCTGCCTCTCGCCAACTCACTCCCTGCCTCTCACCCGCTCTGGCCCTGACTCTCGCCCGCTCTCTCCCTGCCTCTCTCCCAGCCTCTCTCCCTGACTCTCACCCTGCCTCTCGCCCGCTCTCTCCCTACCTCTCGCCCGCTCTCTCCCTGCCTCTCGCCCGCTCTCTCCCTGCCTCTCGCCCGCTCTCTCCCTGCTTCTCAACCGCTCTCTCCCTGCCTCTCACCTGCTCTCTCCCTGCCTCTCAACCGCTCTCTCCGTGCCTCTCACACCCTCTCTCCCTGCCTCTCGCCCGTTCTCTCCCTGCCTCTCACCCGCTCTCTCCCTGCCTCACGCCCGCTCTCTCCCTGCCTCTCGCACGATCTCTCCCTGCCTCTTGCCCGCTCTCTCCCTGCCTCTCGCCCACTCTCACCCTGCTTCTCGCCCGCTCTATCCCTGCCTCTCGCCCGCTCTCTCCCTGCCGCTCGCCCGCTCTCTCCCTGCCTCACGCCCGCTCTCTCCCTGCCTCAGGCCCGCTCTCACCCTGCCTCTCGCACGATCTCTCCCTGCCTCTCGCCCATCTCTCCCTGCCTCTCGCCAATCTCTCCCTGCCTCTCGCCCGCGCTCTCCCTGCCTCTTGCCCGCTCTCACCCTGCCTCTCATCCGCTCTCTCCCTGCCTCTCGCCCGCTCGCTCCCTGCCTCTTGCCCGCTATCTCCCTGCCTCTCGCCCACTATCTACCTGCCTCTACCCACTCTCACCCTGCCTCTCGCCCGCTCTCTCCCTGCCTCTCTCCCTGACTCTCGCCCACTCTCCCCCTGCCACTCGCCTGCTCTCACCCTGCCCCTCGCCCGCTCTCACCCTGCCTCTCGCCCGCTATCCCCCCTGCCTCTCACCGACTCACTCCCTGCCTCTCACCCGCTCTCTCCCTGCCTCTCACCAACTCTCTCCCTGCCTCTCACCCACTCTCTCCCTGCTTCTCGCCCGCTCTATCCCTGCCTCTCGCCCGCTCTCTACCTGCCTCTCGCCCGCTCTCTCCCTGCATCTCGCCGGCTCTCTCCCTGCCTCTCGCCCGCTCTCTCCCTGCCTCTCGCCCGCTCTCCCGACATCTCACTCTGCCTCACGCCCACTCTCTCCCTGCCTCTCGCCCACTCTGTCCCTGCCTCTCGCCCACTCTGTCCCTGCCTCTCGCCCACTCTCTCCCTGCCTCTCGGCCGCAATCCCCCTGCCTCTCACCGACTCACTCCCTGCCTCTCACCCGCTCTCTCCCTGCCTCTCGCCCGCTCTCTCCCAGCCTCTCGCCCGCTCTCTCCCTGCCTCTCGCCCGCTCTCTCCCTGCCTCTCACCCGCTCTCTCCCTGCCTCTCACCCGCTCTCTCCCTGCCTCTCACCCGCTCTCTCCCTGCCTCTCACCCACTCTCTCCCTGCCTCTCACCCACTCTCTCCCTGCCTCTCAGCCACTCTCACCCTGCCTCTCGCCCGCTCTCTCCCTGCCTCTCGCCCGCTCTCTCCCAGCCTCTCGCCCGCTCTCTCCCTGCCTCTCGCCCGCTCTCTCCCTGTCTCTCGCACGCTCACTCCCTGCCTCTCACCCCGCTCTCTCCCTGCCTCTCACCCGCTCTCTCCCTGCTTCTCGCCCACTCTCTCCCTGCTTCTCGCCCGCGCTATCCCTTCCTCTCGCCCGCTCTCTCCCTGCCTCTCGCCCGCTCTCTCCCTGCCTCTCGCCCGCTCTCTCCCTGCCTCTCGCCCACTCTCCCTGCCTCTCGCCCGACATCTCACTCTGCCTCACGCCCACTCTCTCCCTGCCTCTCACCCACTCTCTCCCTGCCTCTCGCCCACTCTCTCCCTGCCTCTCGCGCACTCTCTCCCTGCCTCTCACCCACTCTCTCCCTGGCTCTCGCCCGTTCCCTTCCTGCCTCTCGCCCACACTCTCCCTGCCTCTCGCCCACTCTCTCCCTGCCTCTCACCAGCTCTCACCGTGCTATCTCCCGCTCTCTCCCTGCCTCTCGCCCGCTCTCTCCCTGCCTCTCTCCCTGCCTCTCTCCCTGCCTCTCTCCCTGCCTCTCTCCCTGCCTGTCTCCCTGCCTCTCCCTGCCTGTCTCCCTGCCTCTCTCCCTGCCTCTCTCCCTGCCTCTCGCCCGCTCTCTCCCTGCCTCTCGCCCACTCTCTCCCTGCCTCTCGCCCGCTCTCTCCCTGCCTATCGCCTGCTCTCTCCCTGCCTCTCGCCCACTCACACCCTGCCTCTCAACCGCTCTCTCCCTCCCTCTCACCCGCTCCGTTCCTGCCTCTCGCCCGCTCCGTTCTAGCCTCTCGCCCCGCTCCGTTCCAGCCTCTCGCCCGCTCTCTCCCTGCCTCTCGCCCGCTCTCACCCTGTCTCTCGCCCGCTCTCTCCCTGCCTCTCGCCTGCTCTCTCCCTGCCTCTCACCCGCTCTCTCCCTGCCTCTCGACTGCTCTGTCCCTGCCTTTCGCCCACTCTCTCCCTGCCTCTCGCCCGCTCTCTCCCTGCCTCTAACCACTCTCTCCCTGCCTCTCACCCACTCTCTCCCTGCCTCACGCCCGCTCTCTCCCTGCCTCTCACCCACTCTCTCCCTGCCTCTCAACTGCTCTGTCCCTGCCTCTCGCCCACTCTCTCCCTGCTTCTCGCCCGCTCTCTCGCTGCCTCTAACCACTCTCTCCCTGCCTCTCACCCACTCTCTCCCTGCCTCTCACCCACTCTCTCCCTGCCTCTCACCCACTCTCACCCTGCCGCTCGCCCGCTCTCTCCCTGCCTCTCGCCCGCTCTCTCCCTGCCTCTCTCCCTGCCTCTCTCCCTGCCACTCGCCCACTCTCTCCCTGCCTCTCGCCCACTCTCTCCCTGCCTCTCGCCCACTCTCTCCCTGCCTCTCGCCCACTCTCTCCCTGCCTCTCGCCCACTCTCTCCCTGCCTCTCGCCCACTCTCTCCCTGCCTCTTGCCAAATTACTCCCTGGCTCTCACCCGCTCTGGCCCTGCCTCTCGCCCGCTCTCTCCCTGCCTCTCTCCCAGCCTCTGTCCCTGCCTCTCGCCCGCTCTCTCCCTGCCTCTCTCCCAGCCTCTCTCCCTGCCTCTCTCCCAGCCTCTCTCCCTGCCTGTCTCCCTGCCTCTCGCCCACCTCTCTCCCTGCCTCTCGCCAACTCACTTCCTGCCTCTCACCCGCTCTGGCCCTGACTCTCGCCCGCTCTCTCCCTGCCTCTCTCCCAGCCTCTCTCCCTGACTCTCACCCTGCCTCTCGCCCGCTCTCTCCCTACCTCTCGCCCGCTCTCTCCCTGCCTCTCGCCCGCTCTCTCCCTGCCTCTCGCCCGCTCTCTCCCTGCTTCTCAACCGCTCTCTCCCTGCCTCTCACCTGCTCTCTCCCTGCCTCTCAACTGCTCTCTCCGTGCCTCTCACACCCTCTCTCCCTGCCTCTCGCCCGTTCTCTCCCTGCCTCACGCCCGCTCTCTCCGCCTGCTCTCGCACGATCTCTCCCTGCCTCTTGCCCGCTCTCTCCCTGCCTCTCGCCCACTCTCACCCTGCTTCTCGCCCGCTCTATCCCTGCCTCTCGCCCGCTCTCTCCCTGCCGCTCGCCCCGCTCTCTCCCTGCCTCTCGCCTGCTCTCACACTCCCTCTCGCCTGCTCTCTCCCTGCCTCTCGCCCGCTCTCTCCCTGCCTCTCGCCCACTCTCTCGCCCGCTCTCTCCCTGCCTCACGCCCGCTCTCTCCCTGCCTCACGCCCGCTCTCACCCTGCCTCTCGCACGATCTCTCCCTGCCTCTCGCCCATCTCTCCCTGCCTCTCGCCAATCTCTCCCTGCCTCTCGCCCGTGCTCTCCCTGCCTCTTGCCCGCTCTCACCCTGCCTCTCATCCGCTCTCTCCCTGCCTCTCGCCCGCTCGCTCCCTGCCTCTCGCCCGCTATCTCCCTGCCTCTCGCCCACTATCTCCCTGCCTCTACCCGCTCTCTCCCTGCCTCTTGCCCACTCTCTCCCTGCCTCTCGCCCACTCTCTCCCTGCCTCTTGCCAAATTACTCCCTGGCTCTCACCCGCTCTGGCCCTGCCTCTCGCCCGCTCTCTACCTGCATCTCGCCCGCTCTCTCCCTGCCTCTCTCCCTGACTCTCGCCCACTATCCCCCTGCCACTCGCCCGCTCTCACCCTGCCCCTCGCCCGCTCTCACCCTGCCTCTCGCCCGCTATCCCCCTGCCTCTCACCGACTCACTCCCTGCCTCTCACCCGCTCTCTCCCTGCCTCTCACCAACTCTCTCCCTGCCTCTCACCCACTCTCTCCCTGCTTCTCGCCCGCTCTATCCCTGCCTCTCGCCCGCTCTCTACCTGCATCTCGCCCGCTCTCTCCCTGCATCTCGCCCGCTCTCTCCCTGCCTCTCGCCCGCTCTCTCCCTGCCTCTCGCCCGCTCTCCCGACATCTCACTCTGCCTCACGCCCACTCTCTCCCTGCCTCTCGCCCACTCTGTCCCTGCCTTTCGCCCACTCTGTCCCTGCCTCTCGCCCACTCTCTCCCTGCCTCTCGCCCGCAATCCCCCTGCCTCTCACCGACTCACTCCCTGCCTCTCACCCGCTCTCTCCCTGCCTCTCACCCGCTCTCTCCCTGCCTCTCACCCGCTCTCTCCCTGCCTCTCACCCACTCTCTCCCTGCCTCTCGCCCACTCTCTCCCTGCCTCTCAGCCACTCTCACCCTGCCTCTCGCCCGCTCTCTCCCTGCCTCTCGCCCGCTCTCTCCCAGCCTCTCGCCCGCTCTCTCCCTGCCTCTCGCCCGCTCTCTCCCTGTCTCTCGCACGCTCACTCCCTGCCTCTCACCCGCTCTCTCCCTGCCTCTCACCCGCTCTCTCCCTGCTTCTCGCCCCCTCTCTCCCTGCTTCTCGCCCGCGCTATCCCTTCCTCTCGCCCGCTCTCTCCCTGCCACTCGCCCGCTCTCTCCCTGCCTCTCGCCCGCTCTCTCCCTGCCTCTCGCCCGCTCTCTCCCTGCCTCTCGCCCGCTCTCTCCCTGCCTCTCGCCCACTCTCCCTGCCTCTCGCCCGACATCTCACTCTGACTCACGCCCACTCTCTCCCTTCCTCTCACCCACTCTCTCCCTGCCTCTCGCCCACTCTCTCCCTGCCTCTCGCGCACTCTCTCCCTGCCTCTCACCCACTCTCTCCCTGGCTCTTGCCCGCTCCCTTCCTGCCTCTCGCCCACACTCTCCCTGCCTCTCGCCCACTCTCTCCCTGCCTCTCACCAGCTCTCACTGTGCTATCTCCCGCTCTCTCCCTGCCTCTCGCCCGCTCTCGCCCTGCCTCTACACACTCTCTCCCTGCCTCTCACCCATTCTCTCCCTGCCTCTCACCCACTGTCTCCCTGCCCATCGCCCACTCTCCCCCTGCCACTCAAACAGACTCAACCTGCCTCTCAACAACTCTCACCCTGCCGCTCGCCCGCTCTCTCCCTGCCTCTCGCCCGCTCTCTCCCTGCCTCTCTCCCTGCCTCTCTCCCTGCCTCTCTCCCTGCCTCTCTCCCTGCCTGTCTCCCTGCCTCTCTCCCTGCCTCTCTCCCTGCCTCTCGCCCGCTCTCTCCCTGCCTCTCGCCCACTCTCTCCCTGCCTCTCGCCCGCTCTCTCCCTGCCAATCGCCTGCTCTCTCCCTGCCTCTCGCCCACTCACTCCCTGCCTCTCAACCGCTCTCTCCCTCCCTCTCACCCGCTCCGTTCCTGCCTCTCGCCCGCTCCGTTCCAGCCTCTCGCCCGCTATATCCCTGCCTCTCACCCACTCTCTCCCTGCCTCTCGCCCGCTCTCACCCTGTCTCTCGCCCGCTCTCTCCCTGCCTCTCGCCTGCTCTCTCCCTGCCTCTCACCCGCTCTCTCCCTGCCTCTCAACTGCTCTGTCCCTGCCTTTCGCCCACTCTCTCCCTGCCTCTCGCCTGCTCTCTCCCTGCCTCTAACCACTCTCTCCCTGCCTCTCACCCACTCTCTCCCTGCCTCTCGCCCACTCTCCCCCTGCCTCTCACCTACTCTCCCCCTGCCTCTCACGCACTCTCAACCTGCCTCTCACCCACTCTCACCCTGCCGCTCGCCCGCTCTCTCCCTGCATCTCGCCCGCTCTCTCCCTGCCTCTCACCCGCTCTCTCCCTGCCTCTCAACTGCTCTGTCCCTGCCTCTCGCCCACTCTCTCCGTGCCTCTCACCCACTCTCACCGTGCCTCTCGCCCGCTCTATCCCTGCCTCTCGCCCACTCTCCCCCTGCCTCTCGACAGCTCTCTCCCTGCCTCTCGCCCGACCTCTCACACTGCCTCACGCCCACTCTCTCCCTGCCTCTCACCAACTCTCTCCCTGCCTCTCGCCCACTCTCTCCCTGCCTCTCGCCCGCTATCTCCCTGCCTCTCGCCCGCTCTCTCCCTGCCTCTCACCCACTCTCTCCCTGCCTCTCAACTGCTCTGTCCCTGCCTCTCGCCCACTCTCTCCCTGCCTCTCGCCCACTCTCTCCCTGCATCTCGCCCACTCTCTCCCTGTCTCTAACCACTCTCTCCCTGCCTCTCACCCACTCTCTCCCTGCCTCTCACCCACTGTCTCCCTGCCTCTCGCCCACTCTCCCCCTGCCTCTCACCCACACTCAACCTGCCTCTCAACCACTCTCACCCTGCCGCTCGCCCGCTCTCTCCCTGCCTCTCGCCCACTCTCTCCCTGCCTCTCGCCTGCTCTCTCCCTGCCTCTCGCCCACTCACTCCCTGCCTCTCACCCGCTCACTCCCTGACTCTCGCCCGCTCTCTCCCTGCCTCTCGCCCGCTCTCTCCCTGCCTCTCGCCCGTTCTCTCCGTACCTCTCACCCACTCTCTCCTGCTCTCTCCCTGCCTCTCGCCCGCTCTCCCGCTGCTTCTCGACAGCTCTCTCCCTACCTCTCCCGACCTCTCACTCGGCCTCACGACCACTCTCTCCCTGCCTCTCAACCGCTCTCTCCCTGCCTCTCTCCCGCTCCGTTCCTGCCTCTCGCCCGCTCTCACCCTGTCTCTCTCCCGCTCTCTCCCTGCCTCTCGCCCGCTCTCTCCCTGCCTCTCGCCTGCTCTCTCCCTGCCTCTCACCCACTCTCTCCCTGCCTCTCGCCCGCTCTCTCCCTGCCTCTAACCACTATCTCCCTGCCTCTCACCCATTCTCTCCCTGCCTCTCACCCACTCTCCCCCTGCCTCTCACCCACTCTCACCCAGCCTCTCACCCACTCTCACCCTGCCGCTCGACCGCTCTCTCCCTGTCTCTCTCCCGCTCTCCCCCTGCCTCTCACCCGCTCTCTCCCTGCTTCTCGCCCGCTCTCTCCCTGCCTCTCGCCCACTCTCTCCCTGCCTCTCGCCCACTCTCTCCCTGCCTCTCACCCACTCTCTCCCTGCATCTCACCCACTGTCTCCCTGCCTCTCGCCCACTCTCCCCCCTGCCACTGACCCACACTCAACCTGCCACTCAACCACCCTCACCCTGCCGCTCGCCCGCTCTCTCCCTGCCTCTCACCCACTCTCTCCCTGCCTCTCGCCTGCTCTCTCCCTGCCTCTCGCCCACTCACTCCCTGCCTCTCACCCGCTCACTCCCTGACTCTCGCCCGCTCTCTCCCTGCCTCTCGCCCGCTCTCTCCCTGCCTCTCGCCCGCTCTCTCCCTACCTCTCACCCACTCTCTCCTGCTCTCTCCCTGCCTCTCGCCCGCTCTCCCGCTGCTTCTCGACAGCTCTCTCCCTACCTCTCCCGACCTCTCACTCGGCCTCACGCCCACTCTCTCCCTGCCTCTCAACCGCTCTCTCCCTGCCTCTCTCCCGCTCCGTTCCTGCCTCTCGCCCGCTTTCACCCTGTCTCTCTCCCGCTCTCTCCCTGCCTCTCGCCCGCTCTCTCCCTGCCTCTCGCCTGCTCTCTCCCTGCCTCTCACCCACTCTCTCCCTGCCTCTCGCCCGCTCTCTCCCTGCCTCAAACCACTATCTCCCTGCCTCTCACCCATTCTCTCCCTGCCTCTCGCCCACTCTCTCCCTGCCTCTCGCCCACTCTCTCCCTGCATCTCGCCCACTCTCTCCCTGTCTCTAACCACTCTCTCCCTGCCTCTCACCCACTCTCTCCCTGCCTCTCACCCACTGTCTCCCTGCCTCTCGCCCACTCTCCCCCTGCCACTCACCCACACTCAACCTGCCGCTCAACCACTCTCACCCTGCCGCTCGCCCGCTCTCTCCCTGCCTCTCGCCCGCTCTCTCCCTGCCTCTCGCCCGCTCTCTCCCTGCCTCTCGCCCACTCTCTCCCTGCCTCTCGCCGCTCTCTCCCTGCCTCTCGCCTGCTCTCTCCCTGCCTCTTGCCCACTCACTCCCTGCCTCTCACCCGAACACTCCCTGACTCTCGCCCGCTCTCTCCCTGCCTCTCGCCCGCTCTCTCCCTGCCTCTCGCCCACTCTCTCCCTGCCTCTCGCCGCTCTCTCCCTGCCTCTCGCCTGCTCTCTCCCTGCCTCTCGCCCACTCACTCCCTACCTCTCACCCACTCACTCCTGCTCTCTCCCTGCCTCTCGCCCGCTCTCCCGCTGCTTCTCGACAGCTCTCTCCCTACCTCTCCTGACCTCTCACTCGGCCTCACGCCCACTCTCTCCCTGCCTCTCAACCGCTCTCTCCCTGCCTCTCTCCCGCTCCGTTCCTGCCTCTCGCCCGATCTCACCCTGTCTCTCTCCCGCTCTCTCCCTGCCTCTCGCCCGCTCTCACCCTGACTCTCTCCCGCTCTCTCCCTGCCAATCGCCCGCTCTCTCCCTGCCTCTCCCCTGCTCTCTCCCTGCCTCTCACCCACTCTCTCCCTGCCTCTCGCCCGCTCTCTCCCTGCCTCTAACCACTATCTCCCTGCCTCTCACCCATTCTCTCCCTGCCTCTCACCCACTCTCCCCCTGCCTCTCACCCACTCTCACCCAGCCTCTCACCCACTCTCTCCCTGCCTCTCAACTGCTCTGTCCCTGCCTCTCGCCCACTGTCTCCCTGCTTCTCGCCCGCTCTCTCGCTGCCTCTAACCACTCTCTCCCTGCCTCTCACCCACTATCTCCCTGCCTCTCACCCACTCTCTCCCTGCCTCTCGCCCACTCTCCCCCTGCCTCTCACCAACTCTCCCCCTGCCTCTCACCCACTCTCACCCTGCCGCTCGCCCGCTCTCTCCCTGCCTCTCGCCCGCTCTCTCCCTGCCTCTCTCCCTGCCTCTCTCCCTGCCACTCGCCCACTCTCTCCCTGCCTCTCGCCCACTCTCTCCCTGCCTCTCGCCCACTCTCTCCCTGCCTCTCGCCCACTCTCTCCCTGCCTCTCGCCCACTCTCTCCCTGCCTCTCGCCAAATTACTCCCTGGCTCTCACCCGCTCTGGCCCTGCCTCTCGCCCGCTCTCTCCCTGCCTCTCTCCCAGCCTCTGTCCCTGCCTCTCGCCCGCTCTCTCCCTGCCTCTCTCCCAGTCTCTGTCCCTGCCTCTCGCGCGCTCTCTCCCTGCCTCTCTCCCAGCCTCTCTCCCTGCCTCTCTCCCTGCCTCTCGCCCACTCTCTCCCTGCCTCTCACCTGCTCTCTCCCTGCCTCTCACCAGCTCTCTCCCTGCCTCTCAACTGCTCTGTCCCTGCCTTTCGCCCACTCTCTCCCTGCCTCTCCCCCGCTCTCTCCCTGCCTCAAACCACTCTCTCCCTGCCTCTCACCCACTCTCTCCCTGCCTCTCGCCCACTCTCCCCCTGCCTCTCACCTACTCTCTCCCTGCCTCTCGGCCGCTCTCTCCCTGCCTCTCGCCTGCTCTCTCCCTGCCTCTCGCCCACTCACTCCCTGCATCTCGCCCGCTCTCTCCCTGACTCTCGCCCGCTCTCTCCCTGCCTCTCGCCCGCTCTCTCCCTGCCTCTCGCCCGCTCTCTCCCTACCTCTCACCCACTCTCTCCTGCTCTCTCCCTGCCTCTCGCCCCGCTCTCCCGCTGCTTCTCGACAGCTCTCTCCCTACCTCTCCCGACCTCTCACTCGGCCTCACGCCCACTCTCTCCCTGCCTCTCAACCGCTCTCTCCCTGCCTCTCTCCCGCTCCGTTCCTGCCTCTCGCCCGCTCTCACCCTGTCTCTCTCCCGCTCTCTCCCTGCCTCTCGCCCGCTCTCTCCCTGCCTCTCGCCTGCTCTCTCCCTGCCTCTCACCCACTCTCTCCCTGCCTCTCGCCCGCTCTCTCCCTGCCTCTAAGCACTATCTCCCTGCCTCTCACCCATTCTCTCCCTGCCTCTCGCCCACTCTCTCCCTGCCTCTCGCCCACTCTCTCCCTGCATCTCGCCCACTCTCTCCCTGTCTCTAACCACTCTCTCCCTGCCTCTCACCCACTCTCTCCCTGCCTCTCACCCACTGTCTCCCTGCCTCTCGCCCACTCTCCCCCTGCCACTCACCCACACTCAACCTGCCTCTCACCCACACTCAACCTGCCTCTCAACCACTCTCACCCTGCCGCTCGCCCGCTCTCTCCCTGCCTCTCGCCCGCTCTCTCCCTGCCTCTCGCCCACTCTCTCCCTGCCTCTCGCCACTCTCTCCCTGCCTCTCGCCTGCTCTCTCCCTGCCTCTCGCCCACTCACTCCCTGCCTCTCACCCGCTCACTCCCTGACTCTCGCCCGCTCTCTCCCTGCTTCTCGCCCCCTCTCTCCCTGCTTCTCGCCCGCGCTATCCCTTCCTCTCGCCCGCTCTCTCCCTGCCTCTCGCCCGCTCTCTCCCTGCCTCTCGCCCACTCTCCCTGCCTCTCGCCCGACATCTCACTCTGCCTCACGCCCACTCTCTCCCTGCCTCTAACCACTATCTCCCAGCCTCTCACCCATTCTCTCCCTGCCTCTCGCCCACTCTCTCCCTGCCTCTCGCCCACTCTCTCCCTGCATCTCGCCCACTCTCTCCCTGTCTCTAACCACTCTCTCCCTACCTCTCACCCACTCTCTCCCTGCCTCTCACCCACTGTCTCCCTGCCTCTCGCCCACTCTCCCCCTGCCACTCACCCACACTCAACCTGCCTCTAAACCACTCTCACCCTGCCGCTCGCCCGCTCTCTCCCTGCCTCTCGCCCGCTCTCTCCCTGCCTCTCGCCCACTCTCTCCCTGCCTCTCGCCGCTCTCTCCCTGCCTCTCGCCTGCTCTCTCCCTGCCTCTCGCCCACTCACTCCCTGCCTCTCACCCGCTCACTCCCTGACTCTCGCCCGCTCTCTCCCTGCCTCTCGCCCGCTCTCTCCCTGCCTCTCGCCCGCTCTCTCCCTGCCTCTCGCCCGCTCTCTCCCTACCTCTCTCCTGCTCTCTCCCTGCCTCTCGCCCGCTCTCCCGCTGCTTCTCGACAGCTCTCTCCCTACCTCTCCCGACGTCTCACTCGGCCTCACGCCCACTCTCTCCCTGCCTCTCAACCGCTCTCTCCCTGCCTCTCTCCCGCTCCGTTCCTGCCTCTCGCCCGATCTCACCCTGTCTCTCTCCCGCTCTCTCCCTGCCTCTCACCCGCTCTCTCCCTGCCTCTCACCCGCTCTCTCCCTGCCTCTCACCCACTCTCTCCCTGCCTCTCGCCCACTCTCTCCCTGCCTCTCAGCCACTCTCAACCTGCCTCTCGCCCGCTCTCTCCCTGCCTCTCGCCCGCTCTCTCCCTGCCTCTAACCACTATCTCCCTGCCTCTCACCCATTCTCTCCCTGCCTCTCACCCACTCTCCCCCTGCCTCTCACCCACTCTCACCCAGCCTCTCACCCACTCTCACCCTGCCGCTCGACCCGCTCTCTCCCTGTCTCTCTCCCGCTCTCTCCCTGCCTCTCGCCCGCTCTCTCCCTGCTTCTCGCCCGCTCTCTCGCTGCCTCTAACCACTCTCTCCCTGCCTCTCACCCACTATCTCCCTGCCTCTCACCCACTCTCTCCCTGCCTCTCGCCCACTCTCCCCCTGCCTCTCACCAACTCTCCCCCTGCCTCTCACCCACTCTCACCCTGCCGCTCGCCCGCTCTCTCCCTGCCTCTCGCCCGCTCTCTCCCTGCCTCTCTCCCTGCCTCTCTCCCTGCCACTCGCCCACTCTCTCCCTGCCTCTCGCCCACTCTCTCCCTGCCTCTCGCCCACTCTCTCCCTGCCTCTCGCCCACTCTCTCCCTGCCTCTCGCCCACTCTCTCCCTGCCTCTCGCCCACTCTCTCCCTGCCTCTCGCCAAATTACTCCCTGGCTCTCACCCGCTCTGGCCCTGCCTCTCGCCCGCTCTCTCCCTGCCTCTCTCCCAGCCTCTGTCCCTGCCTCTCGCCCGCTCCCTCCCTCCCTCTCTCCCAGTCTCTGTCCCTGCCTCTCGCGCGCTCTCGCCCTGCCTCTCTCCCAGCCTCTCTCCCTGCCTCTCTCCCTGCCTCTCGCCCACTCTCTCCCTGCCTCTCACCTGCTCTCTCCCTGCCTCTCACCCGCTCTCTCCCTGCCTCTCAACTGCTCTGTCCCTGCCTTTCGCCCACTCTCTCCCTGCCTCTCCCCCGCTCTCTCCCTGCCTCTGACCACTCTCTCCCTGCCTCTCACCCACTCTCTCCCTGCCTCTCGCCCACTCTCCCCCTGCCTCTCACCTACTCTCTCCCTGCCTCTCGCCCGCTCTCTCCCTGCCTCTCGCTTGCTCTCTCCCTGCCTCTCGCCCACTCACTCCCTGCATCTCGCCCGCTCTCTCCCTGACTCTCGCCCGCTCTCTCCCTGCCTCTCGCCCGCTCTCTCCCTGCCTCTCGCCCGCTCTCTCCCTACCTCTCACCCACTCTCTCCTGCTCTCTCCCTGCCTCTCGCCCGCTCTCCCGCTGCTTGTCAACAGCTCTCTCCCTACCTCTCCCGACCTCTCACTCGGCCTCACGCCCATTCTCTCCCTGCCTCTCAACCGCTCTCTCCCTGCCTCTCTCCCGCTCCGTTCCTGCCTCTCGCCCGCTCTCACCCTGTCTCTCTCCCGCTCTCTCCCTGCCTCTCGCCCGCTCTCTCCCTGCCTCTCGCCTGCTCTCTCCCTGCCTCTCACCCACTCTCTCCCTGCCTCTCGCCCGCTCTCTCCCTGCCTCTAACCACTATCTCCCTGCCTCTCACCCATTCTCTCCCTGCCTCTCGCCCACTCTCTCCCTGCCTCTCGCCCACTCTCTCCCTGCATCTCGCCCACTCTCTCCCTGTCTCTAACCACTCTCTCCCTGCCTCTCACCCACTCTCCCTGCCTCTCACCCACTGTCTCCCTGCCTCTCGCCCACTCTCCCCCTGCCACTCACCCACAATCAACCTGCCTCTCAACCACTCTCACCCTGCCGCTCGCCCGCTCTCTCCCTGCCTCTCGCCCGCTCTCTCCCTGCCTCTCGCCCACTCTCTCCCTGCCTCTCGCCACTCTCTCCCTGCCTCTCGCCTGCTCTCTCCCTGCCTCTCGCCCCCTCACTCCCTGCCTCTCACCCGCTCACTCCCTGACTCTCGCCCGCTCTCTCCCTGCCTCTCGCCCGCTCTCTCCCTGCCTCTCGCCCGCTCTCTCCCTACCTCTCACCCACTCTCTCCTGCTCTCTCCCTGCCTCTCGCCCGCTCTCGCGCTGCTTCTCGACAGCTGTCTCCCTACCTCTCCTGACCTCTCACTCGGCCTCACGCCCACTCTCTCCCTGCCTCTCAACCGCTCTCTCCCTGCCTCTCTCCCGCTCCGTTCCTGCCTCTCGCCCGATCTCACCCTGTCTCTCTCCCGCTCTCTCCCTGCCTCTCGCCCGCTCTCACCCTGACTCTCTCCCGCTCTCTCCCTGCCTCTCGCCCGCTCTCTCCCTGCCTCTCCCCTGCTCTCTCCCTGCCTCTCACCCACTCTCTCCCTGCCTCTCGCCCGCTCTCTCCCTGCCTCTAACCACTATCTCCCTGCCTCTCACCCATTCTCTCCCTGCCTCTCACCCACTCTCCCCCTGCCTCTCACCCACTCTCACCCAGCCTCTCACCCACTCTCTCCCTGCCTCTCAACTGCTCTGTCCCTGCCTCTCGCCCACTGTCTCCCTGCTTCTCGCCCGCTCTCTCGCTGCCTCTAACCACTCTCTCCCTGCCTCTCACCCACTATCTCCCTGCCTCTCACCCACTCTCTCCCTGCCTCTCGCCCACTCTCCCCCTGCCTCTCACCAACTCTCCCCCTGCCTCTCACCCACTCTCACCCTGCCGCTCGCCCGCTCTCTCCCTGCCTCTCGCCCGCTCTCTCCCTGCCTCTCTCCCTGCCTCTCTCCCTGCCACTCGCCCACTCTCTCCCTGCCTCTCGCCCACTCTCTCCCTGCCTCTCGCCCACTCTCTCCCTGCCTCTCGCCCACTCTCTCCCTGCCTCTCGCCCACTCTCTCCCTGCCTCTCGCCAAATTACTCCCTGGCTCTCACCCGCTCTGGCCCTGCCTCTCGCCCGCTCTCTCCCTGCCTCTCTCCCAGCCTCTGTCCCTGCCTCTCGCCCGCTCTCTCCCTGCCTCTCTCCCAGTCTCTGTCCCTGCCTCTCGCGCGCTCTCTCCCTGCCTCTCTCCCAGCCTCTCTCCCTGCCTCTCTCCCTGCCTCTCGCCCACTCTCTCCCTGCCTCTCACCTGCTCTCTCCCTGCCTCTCACCAGCTCTCTCCCTGCCTCTCAACTGCTCTGTCCCTGCCTTTCGCCCACTCTCTCCCTGCCTCTCCCCCGCTCTCTCCCTGCCTCAAACCACTCTCTCCCTGCCTCTCACCCACTCTCTCCCTGCCTCTCGCCCACTCTCCCCCTGCCTCTCACCTACTCTCTCCCTGCCTCTCGGCCGCTCTCTCCCTGCCTCTCGCCTGCTCTCTCCCTGCCTCTCGCCCACTCACTCCCTGCATCTCGCCCGCTCTCTCCCTGACTCTCGCCCGCTCTCTCCCTGCCTCTCGCCCGCTCTCTCCCTGCCTCTCGCCCGCTCTCTCCCTACCTCTCACCCACTCTCTCCTGCTCTCTCCCTGCCTCTCGCCCGCTCTCCCGCTGCTTCTCGACAGCTCTCTCCCTACCTCTCCCGACCTCTCACTCGGCCTCACGCCCACTCTCTCCCTGCCTCTCAACCGCTCTCTCCCTGCCTCTCTCCCGCTCCGTTCCTGCCTCTCGCCCGCTCTCACCCTGTCTCTCTCCCGCTCTCTCCCTGCCTCTCGCCCGCTCTCTCCCTGCCTCTCGCCTGCTCTCTCCCTGCCTCTCACCCACTCTCTCCCTGCCTCTCGCCCGCACTCTCCCTGCCTCTAAGCACTATCTCCCTGCCTCTCACCCATTCTCTCCCTGCCTCTCGCCCACTCTCTCCCTGCCTCTCGCCCACTCTCTCCCTGCATCTCGCCCACTCTCTCCCTGTCTCTAACCACTCTCTCCCTGCCTCTCACCCACTCTCTCCCTGCCTCTCACCCACTGTCTCCCTGCCTCTCGCCCACTCTCCCCCTGCCACTCACCCACACTCAACCTGCCTCTCACCCACACTCAACCTGCCTCTCAACCACTCTCACCCTGCCGCTCGCCCGCTCTCTCCCTGCCTCTCGCCCGCTCTCTCCCTGCCTCTCGCCCACTCTCTCCCTGCCTCTCACCCGCTCTCTCCCTGCCTCTCGCCCACGTTCTCCCTGCCTCTCGCCCACTCTCTCCCTGCCTCTCAGCCACTCTCACCCTGCCTCTCGCCCGCTCTCTCCCTGCCTCTCGCCCGCTCTCTCCCAGCTTCTCGCCCGCTCTCTCCCTGCCTCTCGCCCGCTCTCTCCCTGTCTCTCGCACGCTCACTCCCTGCCTCTCACCCGCTCTCTCCCTGCCTCTCACCCGCTCTCTCCCTGCTTCTCGCCCCCTCTCTCCCTGCTTCTCGCCCGCGCTATCCCTTCCTCTCGCCCGCTCTCTCCCTGCCTCTCGCCCGCTCTCTCCCTGCCTCTCGCCCACTCTCCCTGCCTCTCGCCCGACATCTCACTCTGCCTCACGCCCACTTTCTCCCTGCCTCTCACCCACTCTCTCCCTGCCTCTCGCCCACTCTCTCCCTGCCTCTCGCGCACTCTCTCCCTGCCTCTCACCCACTCTCTCCCTGGCTCTCGCCCGCTCCCTTCCTGCCTCTCGCCCACACTCTCCCTGCCTCTCGCCCACTCTCTCCCTGCCTCTCACCAGCTCTCACCGTGCTATCTCCCGCTCTCTCCCTGCCTCTCGCCCGCTCTCGCCCAGCCTCTACACACTCTCTCCCTGCCTCTCACCCATTCTCTCCCTGCCTCTCACCCACTGTCTCCCTGCCCATCGCCCACTCTCCCCCTGCCACTCAAACAGACTCAACCTGCCTCTCAACAACTCTCACCCTGCCGCTCGCCCGCTCTCTCCCTGCCTCTCGCCCGCTCTCTCCCTGCCTCTCTCCCTGCCTCTCTCCCTGCCTCTCTCCCTGCCTCTCTCCCTGCCTCTCTCCCTGCCTGTCTCCCTGCCTCTCTCCCTGCCTCTCGCCCTGCCTCTCGCCCGCTCTCTCCCTGTCTCTCGCCCACTCTCTCCATGCCTCTCGCCCGCTCTCTCCCTGCCAATCGCCTGCTCTCTCCCTGCCTCTCGCCCACTCACTCCCTGCCTGTCAACCGCTCTCTCCCTCCCTCTCACCCGCTCCGTTCCTGCCTCTCGCCCGCTCCGTTCAAGCCTCTCGCCCGCTCTATCCCTGCCTCTCACCCACTCTCTCCCTGCCTCTCGCCCGCTCTCACCCTGTCTCTCGCCCGCTCTCTCCCTGCCTCTCGCCTGCTCTCACCCTGCCTCTCACCCGCTCTCTCCCTGCCTCTCAACTGCTCTGTCCCTGCCTTTCGCCCACTCTCTCCCTGCCTCTCGCCCGCTCTCTCCCTGCCTCTAACCACTCTCACCCTGCCTCTCACCCACTCTCTCCCTGCCTCTCGCCCACTCTCCACCTGCCTCTCATCTACTCTCCCCCTGCCTCTCACCCACTCTCACCCTGCCTCTCACCCACTCTCACCCTGCCGCTCGCCCGCTCTCTCCCTGCATCTCGCCCGCTCTCTCCCTGCCTCTCACCCGCTCTCTCCCTGCCTCTCAACTGCTCTGTCCCTGCCTCTCGCCCACTCTCTCCGTGCCTCTCACCCACTCTCACCCTGCCTCTCGCCCGCTCTATCCCTGCCTCTCGCCCACTCTCCCCCTGCCTCTCGACAGCTCTCTCCCTGCCTCTCGCCCGACCTCTCACTCTGCCTCACGCCCACTCTCTCCCTGCCTCTCACTAACTCTCTCCCTGCCTCTCGCCCACTCTCTCCCTGCCTCTCGCCCGCTATCTCCCTGCCTCTCGCCCGCTCTCTCCCTGCCTCTCACCGACTCTCTCCCTGCCTCTCAACTGCTCTCTCCCTGCCTCTCGCCCACTCTCTCCCTGCCTCTCGCCCACTCTCTCCCTGCATCTCGCCCACTCTCTCCCTGTCTCTAACCACTCTCTCCCTGCCTGTCACCCACTCTCTCCCTGCCTCTCACCCACTGTCTCCCTGCCTCTCGCCCACTCTCCCCCTGCCACTCACCCACACTCAACCTGCCTCTCAACCACTCTCACCCTGCCGCTCGCCCGCTCTCTCCCTGCCTCTCGCCCGCTCTCTCCCTGCCTCTCGCCCACTCACTCCCTGCCTCTCACCCGCTCACTCCCTGACTCTCGCCCGCTCTCTCCCTGCCTCTCGCCCGCTCTCTCCCTGCCTCTCGCCCGCTCTCTCCCTACCTCTCACCCACTCTCTCCTGCTCTCTCCCTGCCTCTCGCCCGCTCTCCCGCTGCTTCTCGACAGCTCTCTCCCTACCTCTCCCGACCTCTCACTCGGCCTCACGCCCACTCTCTCCCTGCCTCTCAACCGCTCTCTCCCTGCCTCTCTCCCGCTCCGTTCCTGCCTCTCGCCCGCTCTCACCCTGTCTCTCTCCCGCTCTCTCCCTGCCTCTCGCCCGCTCTCTCCCTGCCTCTCGCCTGCTCTCTCCCTGCCTCTCACCCACTCTCTCCCTGCCTCTCGCCCGCTCTCTCCCTGCCTCTAAGCACTATCTCCCTGCCTCTCACCCATTCTCTCCCTGCCTCTCGCCCACTCTCTCCCTGCCTCTCGCCCACTCTCTCCCTGCATCTCGCCCACTCTCTCCCTGTCTCTAACCACTCTCTCCCTGCCTCTCACCCACTCTCTCCCTGCCTCTCACCCACTGTCTCCCTGCCTCTCGCCCACTCTCCCCCTGCCACTCACCCACACTCAACCTGCCTCTCAACCACTCTCACCCTGCCGCTCGCCCGCTCTCTCCCTGCCTCTCGCCCGCTCTCTCCCTGCCTCTCGCCCACTCTCTCGCCGCTCTCTCCCTGCCTCTCGCCTGCTCTCTCCCTGCCTCTCGCCCACTCACTCCCTGCCTCTCACCCGCTCACTCCCTGACTCTCGCCCGCTCTCTCCCTGCCACTCGCCCGCTCTCTCCCTGCCTCTCGCCCGATCTCACCCTGTCTCTCTCCCGCTCTCTCCCTGCCTCTCGCCCGCTCTCTCCCTCCTTCTCGCCCGCTCTCTCCCTGCCTCTCGCCCGCTCTCTCCCTGCCTCTCACCCACTCTCTCCCTGCCTCTCAACTGCTCTGTCCCTGCCTCTCGCCCACTCTCTCCCTGCTTCTCGCCCGCTCTCTCGCTGCCTCTAACCACTCTCTCCCTGCCTCTCACCCACTATCTCCCTGCCTCTCACCCACTCTCTCCCTGCCTCTCGCCCACTCTCCCCCTGCCTCTCACCAACTCTCCCCCTGCCTCTCAACCACTCTCACCCTGCCGCTCGCCCGCTATCTCCCTGCCTCTCGCCCGCTCTCTCCCTGCCTCTCTCCCTGCCTCTCTCCCTGCCACTCGCCCACTCTCTCCCTGCCTCTCGCCCACTCTCTCCCTGCCGCTCGCCCACTCTCTCCCTGCCTCTCGCCCACTCTCCCTGCCTCTCGCCCACTCTCTCCCTGCCTCTCGCCAAATTACTCCCTGGCTCTCACCCGCTCTGGCCCTGCCTCTCGCCCGCTCTCTCCCTACCTCTCGCCCGCTCTTTCCCTGCCTCTCGCCCGCTCTCTCCCTGCCTCTCGCCCGCTCTCTCCCTGCTTCTCAACCGCTCTCTCCCTGCCTCTCACGTGCTCTCTCCCTGCCTCTCAACCGCTCTCTCCGTGCCTCTCACACCCTCTCTCCCTGCCTCTCGCCCGTTCTCTCCCTGCCTCTCACCCGCTCTCTCCCTGCCTCACGCCCGCTCTCTCCCTGCCTCTCGCATGATCTCTCCCTGCCTCTTGCCCGCTCTCTCCCTGCCTCTCGCCCACTCTCACCCTGCTTCTCACCCGCTCTATCCCTGCCTCTCGTCCGCTCTCTCCCTGCCGCTCGCCCGCTCTCTCCCTGCCTCTCGCCCGCTCTCACACTCCCTCTCGCCCGCTCTCTCCCTGCCTCACGCCCGCTCTCTCCCTGCCTCACGCCCGCTCTCACCCTGCCTCTCGCACGATCTCTCCCTGCCTCTCGCCCATCTCTCCCTGCCTCTCGCCAATCTCTCCCTGCCTCTCGCCCGCTCTCTCCCTGCCTCTTGCCCGCTCTCACCCTGCCTCTCATCCGCTCTCTCCCTGCCTCTCGCCCGCTCGCTCCCTGCCTCTCGCCCGCTATCTCCCTGCCTCTCGCCCACTATCTCCCTGCCTCTACCCACTCTCACCCTGCCTCTCGCCCGCTCTCCTCCTGCCTCTCACCCTGACTCACGCCCACTCTCCCCCTGCCACTCGCCCGCTCTCACCCGGCCCCTCGCCCGCTCTCACCCTGCCTCTCGCCCGCTATCCCCCTGCCTCTCACCGACTCACTCCCTGCCTCTCACCCGCTCTCTCCCTGCCTCTCACCCACTCTCTCCCTGCCTCTCACCCACTCTCTCCCTGCTTCTCGCCCGCTCTATCCCTGCCACTCGCCCGCTCTCTACCTGCCTCTCGCCCGCTCTCTCCCTGCATCTCGCCCGCTCTCTCCCTGCCTCTCGCCCGCTCTCTCCCTGCCTCTCGCCTGCTCTCCCGACATCTCACTCTGCCTCACGCCCACTCTCTCCCTGCCTCTCGCCCACTCTGTCCCTGCCTCTCGCCCACTCTGTCCCTGCCTCTCGCCCACTCTCTCCCTGCCTCTCGCCCGCAATCCCCCTGCCTCTCACCGACTCACTCCCTGCCTCTCACCCGCTCTCTCCCTGCCTCTCACCCGCTCTCTCCCTGCCTCTCACCCGCTCTCTCCCTGCCTCTCACCCACTCTCTCCCTGCCTCTCGCCCACTCTCTCCCTGCCTCTCAGCCACTCTCACCCTGCCTCTCGCCCGCTCTCTCCAAGCCTCTCGCCCGCTCTCTCCCAGCCTCTCGCCCGCTCTCTCCCTGCCTCTCGCCCGCTCTCTCCCTGTCTCTCGCACGCTCACTCCCTGCCTCTCACCCGCTCTCTCCCTGCCTCTCACCCGCTCTCTCCCTGCTTCTCGCCCCCTCTCTCCCTGCTTCTCGCCCGCGCTATCCCTTCCTCGCGCCCGCTCTCTCCCTGCCTCTCTCCCGCTCTCTCCCTGCCTCTCGCCCACTCTCTCCCTGCCTCTCGCCCACTCTCCCTGCCTCTCGCCCGACATCTCACTCTGCCTCACGCCCACTCTCTCCCTGCCTCTCACCCACTCTCTCCCTGCCTCTCGCCCACTCTCTCCCTGCCTCTCGCGCACTCTCTCCCTGCCTCTCACCCACTCTCTCCCTGGCTCTCGCCCGCTCCCTTCCTGCCTCTCGCCCACACTCTCCCTGCCTCTCGCCCACTCTCTCCCTGCCTCTCACCAGCTCTCACCGTGCTATCTCCCGCTCTCTCCCTGCCTCTCGCCCGCTCTCGCCCTGCCTCTACACACTCTCTCCCTGCCTCTCACCCATTCTCTCCCTGCCTCTCACCCACTGTCTCCCTGCCCATCGCCCACTCTCCCCCTGCCACTCAAACAGACTCAACCTGCCTCTCAACAACTCTCACCCTGCCGCTCGCCCGCTCTCTCCCTGCCTCTCGCCCGCGCTCTCCCTGCCTCTCTCCCTGCCTCTCTCCCTGCCTCTCTCCCTGCCTGTCTCCCTGCCTGTCTCCCTGCCTCTCTCCCTGCCTCTCTCCCTGCCTCTCGCCCGCTCTCTCCCTGCCTCTCGCCCACTCTCTCCCTGCCTCTCGCCCACTCTCTCCCTGCCTCTCGCCCGCTCTCTCCCTGCCAATCGCCTGCTCTCTCCCTGCCTCTCGCCCACTCACTCCCGGCCTCTCAACCGCTCTCTCCCTCCCTCTCACCCGCTCCGTTCCTGCCTCTCGCCCGCTCCGTTCCAGCCTCTCGCCCGCTCTATCCCTGCCTCTCACCCACTCTCTCCCTGCCTCTCGCCCGCTCTCACCCTGTCTCTCGCCCGCTCTCTCCCTGCCTCTCGCCTGCTCTCTCCCTGCCTCTCACCCGCTCTCTCCCTGCCTCTCAACTGCTCTGTCCCTGCCTTTCGCCCACTCTCTCCCTGCCTCTCGCCCGCTCTCTCCCTGCCTCTAACCACTCTCTCCCTGCCTCTCACCCACTCTCTCCCTGCCTCTCGCCCACTCTCTCGCCCGCTCTCTCCCTGCCTCACGCCCGCTCTCTCCCTGCCTCACGCCCGCTCTCACCCTGCCTCTCGCACGATCTCTCCCTGCCTCTCGCCCATCTCTCCCTGCCTCTCGCCAATCTCTCCCTGCCTCTCGCCCGCTCTCTCCCTGCCTCTTGCCCGCTCTCACCCTGCCTCTCATCCGCTCTCTCCCTGCCTCTCGCCCGCTATCTCCCTGCCTCTCGCCCACTATCTCCCTGCCTCTACCCACTCTCACCCTGCCTCTCGCCCGCTCTCCTCCTGCCTCTCTCCCTGACTCACGCCCACTCTCCCCCTGCCACTCGCCCGCTCTCACCCGGCCCCTCGCCCGCTCTCACCCTGCCTCTCGCCCGCTATCCCCCTGCCTCTCACCGACTCACTCCCTGCCTCTCACCCGCTCTCTCCCTGCCTCTCACCCACTCTCTCCCTGCCTCTCACCCACTCTCTCCCTGCTTCTCGACCACTCTATCCCTGCCACTCGCCCGCTCTCTACCTGCCTCTCGCCCGCTCTCTCCCTGCATCTCGCCCGCTCTCTCCCTGCCTCTCGCCCGCTCTCTCCCTGCCTCTCGCCTGCTCTCCCGACATCTCACTCTGCCTCACGCCCACTCTCTCCCTGCCTCTCGCCCACTCTGTCCCTGCCTCTCGCCCACTCTGTCCCTGCCTCTCGCCCACTCTCTCCCTGCCTCTCGCCCGCAATCCCCCTGCCTCTCACCGACTCACTCCCTGCCTCTCACCCGCTCTCTCCCTGCCTCTCACCCGCTCTCTCCCTGCCTCTCACCCGCTCTCTCCCTGCCTCTCACCCACTCTCTCCCTGCCTCTCGCCCACTCTCTCCCTGCCTCTCAGCCACTCTCACCCTGCCTCTCGCCCGCTCTCTCCAAGCCTCTCGCCCGCTCTCTCCCAGCCTCTCGCCCGCTCTCTCCCTGCCTCTCGCCCGCTCTCTCCCTGTCTCTCGCACGCTCACTCCCTGCCTCTCACCCGCTCTCTCCCTGCCTCTCACCCGCTCTCTCCCTGCTTCTCGCCCCCCTCTCTCCCTGCTTCTCGCCCGCGCTATCCCTTCCTCTCGCCCGCTCTCTCCCTGCCTCTCGCCCGCTCTCTCCCTGCCTCTCGCCCGCTCTCTCCCTGCCTCTCGCCCACTCTCCCTGCCTCTCGCCCGACATCTCACTCTGCCTCACGCCCACTCTCTCCCTGCCTCTCACCCACTCTCTCCCTGCCTCTCGCCCACTCTCTCCCTGCCTCTCGCGCACTCTCTCCCTGCCTCTCGCCCACTCTCTCCCTGCCTCTCGCGCACTCTCTCCCTGCCTCTCACCCACTCTCTCCCTGGCTCTCGCCCGCTCCCTTCCTGCCTCTCGCCCACACTCTCCCTGCCTCTCGCCCACTCTCTCCCTGCCTCTCACCAGCTCTCACCGTGCTATCTCCCGCTCTCTCCCTGCCTCTCGCCCGCTCTCGCCCTGCCTCTACACACTCTCTCCCTGCCTCTCACCCATTCTCTCCCTGCCTCTCGCCCGCTCTCTCCCTGCCAATCGCCTGCTCTCTCCCTGCCTCTCGCCCACTCACTCCCGGCCTCTCAACCGCTCTCTCCCTCCCTCTCACCCGCTCCGTTCCTGCCTCTCGCCCGCTCCGTTCCAGCCTCTCGCCCGCTCTATCCCTGCCTCTCACCCACTCTCTCCCTGCCTCTCGCCCGCTCTCACCCTGTCTCTCGCCCGCTCTCTCCCTGCCTCTCGCCTGCTCTCTCCCTGCCTCTCACCCGCTCTCTCCCTGCCTCTCAACTGCTCTGTCCCTGCCTTTCGCCCACTCTCTCCCTGCCTCTCGCCCGCTCTCTCCCTGCCTCTAACCACTCTCTCCCTGCCTCTCACCCACTCTCTCCCTGCCTCTCGCCCACTCTCCCCCCTGCCTCTCACCTACTCTCCCCCTGCCTCTCACCCACTATCTCCCTACCTATCACCCACTCTCTCCTGCTCTCTCCCTGCCTCTCCCGACCTCTCACTCGGCCTCATGCCCACTCTCTCCCTGCCTCTCAACCGCTCTCTCCCCTGCCTCTCTCCCGCTCCGTTCCTGCCTCTCGCCCGCTCTCACCCTGTCTCACTCCTGCTCTCTCCCTGCCTCTCGCCCGCTCTCTCCCTGCCTGTCGCCTGCTCTCTCCCTGCCTCTCACCCACTCTCTCCCTGCCTCTCACCCGCTCTCTCCCTGCCTCTAACCACTATCTCCCTGCCTCTCACCCATTCTCTCCCTGCCTCTCGCCCACTCTCTCCCTGCCTCTCGCTCACTCTCTCCCTGCATCTCGCCCACTCTCTCCCTGTCTCTAACCACTCTCTCCCTGCCTCTCACCCACTCTCTCCCTGCCTCTCACCCACTGTCTCCCTGCCTCTCGCCCTCTCTCCCCCTGCCACTCACCCACACTCAACCTGCCTCTCAACCACTCTCACCCTGCCGCTCGCCCGCTCTCACCCTGCCTCTCGCCCGCTCTCTCCCTGCCTCTCGCCCACTCTCTCCCTGCCTCTCGCCGCTCTCTCCCTGCCTCTCGCCTGCTCTCTCCCTGCCTCTCGCCCACTCACTCCCTGCCTCTCACCCGCTCACTCCCTGACTCTCGCCCGCTCTCTCCCTGCCTCTCGCCGCTCTCTCCCTGCCTCTCGCCTGCTCTCTCCCTGCCTCTCGCCCACTCACTCCCTGCCTCTCACCCGCTCACTCCCTGACTCTCGCCCGCTCTCTCCCTGCCTCTCGCCAGCTCTCTCCCTGCCTCTCGCCCGCTCTCTCCCTACCTCTCACCCACTCTCTCCTGCTCTCTCCCTGCCTCTCGCCCGCTCTCCCGCTGCTTCTCGATAGCTCTCTCCCTACCTCTCCCGACCTCTCACTCGGCCTCACGCCCACTCTCTCCCTGCCTCTCAACCGCTCTCTCCCTGCCTCTATCCCGCTCCGTTCCTGCCTCTCGCCCGATCTCACCCCGTCTCTCTCCCGCTCTCTCCCTGCCTCTCGCCCGCTCTCTCCCTGCCTCTCGCCTGCTCTCTCCCTGCCTCTCACCCACTCTCTCCCTGCCTCTCGCCCGCTCTCTCCCTGCCTCTAACCACTATCTCCCTGCCTCTCACCCATTCTCTCCCTGCCTCTCACCCACTCTCCCCCTGCATCTCACCTACTCTCACCCAGCCTCTCACCCACTCTCACCCTTCCGCTCGACCGCTCTCTCCCTGTCTCTCTCCCGCTCACTCCCTGCCTCTTGCCCGCTCTCTCCCTGCTTCTCGCCCGCTCTCTCCCTGCCTCTCGCCCGCTCTCTCCCTGCCTCTCACCCACTCTCTCCCTGCCTCTCAACTGCTCTGTCCCTGCCTCTCGCCCACTCTCTCCCTGCTTCTCGCCCGCTCTCTCCCTGCCTCTAACCACTATCTCCCTGCCTCTCACCCATTCTCTCCCTGCCTCTCACCCACTCTCCCCCTGCCTCTCACGCTCTCTCACCCAGCCTCTCACCCACTCTCACCCTGCCGCTCGACCGCTCTCTCCCTGTCTCTCTCCCGCTCTCTCCCTGCCTCTCGCCCGCTCTCTCCCTGCTTCTCGCCCGCTCTCTCCCTGCCTCTCGCCCGCTCTCTCCCTGCCTCTCACCCACTCTCTCCCTGCCTCTCAACTGCTCTGTCCCTGCCTCTCGCCCACTCTCTCCCTGCTTCTCGCCCGCTCTCTCGCTGCCTCTAACCACTCTCTCCCTGCCTCTCACCCACTCTCTCCCTGCCTCTCACCCACTCTCTCCCTGCCTCTCGCCAACTCTCCCCCTGCCTCTCACCAACTCTCACCCTGCCTCTCACCCACGCTCACCCTGCCGCTCGCCCGCTCTCTCCCTGCCTCTCGCCCGCTCTCTCCCTGCCTCTCTCCCTGCCTCTCTCCCTGCCACTCTCCCACTCTCTCCCTGCCTCTCGCCCACTCTATCCCTGCCTCTCGCCCACTCTCTCCCTGCCTCTCGCCCACTCTCCCTGCCTCTCGCCCACTCTCTCCCGGCCTCTCGCCAAATTACTCCCTGGCTCTCACCCGCTCTGGCCCTGCCTCTCGCCTGCTCTCTCCCTGCCTCTCTCCCAGCCTCTGTCCCTGCCTCTCGCCCGCTCTCTCCCTGCTTCTCGCCCGCTCTCTCCCTGCTTCTCAACCGCTCTCTCCCTGCCTCTCACCTGCTCTATCCCTGCCTCTCAACCGCTCTCTCCATGCCTCTCAAAGCCTCTCTCCCTGCCTCTCGCCCGTTCTCTCCCTGCCTCTCACCCGCTCTCCCTGCCTCACGCCCGCTCTCTCCCTGCCTCTCGCACGATCTCTCCCTGCCTTTCGCCCGCTCTCTCCCTGCCTCTCACCCACTCTCACCCTGCTTCTCGCCCACTCTCTCCCTGCCTCTTGTCCGCTCTCTCCCTGCCTCTTGTCCGCTCTCTCCCTGCCGCTCGCCCGCTCTCTCCCTGCCTCTCGCCCGCTCTCACACTGCCTCTCGCCCGCTCTCTCCTTGTCTCTCGCCCGCTCACTCCCTGCCTCTCACCCGCTCTTGCCCTCCCTCTCGCCCGCTCTCGCCCTCCCTCTCGCCCGCTCTCTCCCTGCCTCTCGCCCACTCTCACACTGCCTCTCGCTCACTCTCTCCCTGCCTCTCACCCACTCTCTCCTTGCCTCTCAACTGCTCTGTCCCTGCCTCTCGCCCACTCTCTCCCTGTTTCTCGCCCTCTCTCTCGCTGCCTCTAACCACTCTCTCCCTGCCACTCACCCACTCTCACCCTGCCTCTCACCCACTCTCTCCCTGCCTCTAGCCCACTCTCCCCCTGCCTCTCACCAACTCTCACCCTGCCTCTCACCCACTCTAACCCTGCCGCTCGCCCGCTCTCTCCCTGCCTCTCGCCCGCTCTCTCCCTGCCTCTCTCCCTGCCTCTCTCCCTGCCACTCGCCCGCTCTCTCCCTGCCTCTCGCCCACTCTCTCCCTGCCTCTCGCCCACTCTCTCCCTGCCTCTCGCCCACTCTCTCCCTGCCTCTCGCCCACTCTCTCCCTGCCTCTCGCCCACTCTCATCCTGCCTCTCGCCAACTTACTCCCTGCCTCTCACCCGCTCAGGCCCTGCCTCTCGCCCGATCTCTCCCTGCCTCTCTCCCAGCCTCTCTCCCTGCCTCTCGCCCGCTCTCTCCCTGCCTCTCTCCCAGACTCTCTCCCTGCCTCTCTCCCTGCCTCTCGCCCACTGTCTCCCTGCCTCTTGCCCAGTCTCTCCCTGCCTCTCGACCGCTCTGTCCCTGCCTCTCGCCCACTCACTCCCTGCCTCTCGCCCGCTCTCTCCCTGCCTCTCGCCCGCTCTCTCCCTGCCTCTCGCCCGCTCTCTCCCTGCCTCTCGCCCGCTCTATCCCTGCCTCTCGCCCACTCTCCCCCTGCCTCTCGCCCACTCTCCCCCTGCCTCTCGACAGCTCTCTCCCTGCCTCTCACCCGACCTCTCACTCAGCCTCACGCCCACTCTCTCCCTGCCTCTCACCAACTCTCTCCCTGCCACTCGCCCACTCTCTCCCTGCCTCTCGCCCGCTGTCTCCCTGCCTCTCGCCCGCTCTCTCCCTGCCTCTCACCCACTCTCTCCCTGCCTCTCAACTGCTCTGTCCCTGCCTCTCGCCCACTCTCTCCCTGCCTCTCACCCGCTCTCACCCTGCCTCTCACCCACTCTCTCCCTGCCTCTCGCCCACTCTCTCCGTGCCTTTCACCCACTCTCTCCCTGCCTCTCGCCCACTCTCACCCTGCCTCTCGCCCACTCTCACCCTGCCTCTCACCCACTCTCACCCTCCCGCTCGCCCGCTCTCTCCCTGCCTCACGCCCGCTCTCTCCCTGCCTCTCTCCCTGCCTCTCTCCCTGCCTCTCGCCCACTCTCTCCCTGCCTCTCGCCCGCTCTCTCCCTGCCTCTCGCCCGCTCTCTCCCTGCCTCTCGCACACTCACTCCCTGCCTCTCACATGCTCTCTCCCTGCCTCTCACCCGCTCTCTCCCTGCTTCTCGCCCGCTCTCTCCCTGCCTCTCGCCCGCTCTCTCCCTGCCTCTCGCCCATTCTCTCCCTGCATCTCGCCCACTCTTTCCCTGCCTCTCGTCCTCTCTCTCCCTGCCTCTTGACCGCTCTCTCCCTGCCTCTTGCCCACTCTCTCCCTGCTTCTCACCCGCTCTCTCCCTGCCTCTCACCTGTTCTCTCCCTGCCTCTCGCCCGCTCTCTCCCTGCCTCTCGCCCGCTCTCTCCCTGCCTCTCGCCCGCTCTCACCCTGCCTCTCGCCCGCACTCTCCCTGCCTCTCGCCCACTCTCTCCCTGCCTCTCACCCGCTCTCTCCCTGGCTCTCGCCCGCTCCCTTCGTGGCTCTCGCACGCTCTCTCCCTGCCTCTCACCCACTCTCTCCCTGCCTCTCACCCGCTCTCACCCTGTTATCTCCCGCTCTCTCCCTGCCTCTCGCACGCTCTCGCCCTGCCTCTACACACTCTCTCCCTGCCTCTCATCCACTCTATCCCTGCCTCTCAACTGCTCTGTCCCTGCCTCTCGCCCACTCTCTCCCTGTCTCTAACCACTCTCTCCCTGCCTCTCACCCAATCTCTCCCTGCCTCTCACCCACTGTCTCCCTGCCTCTCGCCCACTCTCCCCCTGCCACTCACCCACACTCAACCTGCCTATCAACCACTCTCACCCTGCCGCTCGCCCGTTCTCTCCCTGCCGCACGCCTGCTCTCTCCCTGCCTCTCACCCTGCCTCTCACCCTGCCTCTCTCCCTGCCTCTCTCCCTGCCTCTCGTCCGATCTCTCCCTGCCTCTCGCCCACTCTCTCCCTGCCTCTCGCCGCTCTCTCCCTGCCTCTCGCCTGCTCTCTCCCTGCCTGTCGCCCACTCACTCCCTGCCTCTCACCCGCTCACTCCCTGCCTCTCGCCCGCTCTCTCCCTGCCTCTCTCCCTGCCTCTCTCCCTGCCACTCGCCCACTCTCTCCCTGCCTCTCGCCCACTCTCTCCCTGCCTCTCGCCCACTCTCTCCCTGCCTCTCGCCCACTCTCTCCCTGCCTCTCGCCCACTCTCTCCCTGCCTCTCGCCCACTCTCTCCCTGCCTCTCGCCAAATTACTCCCTGGCTCTCACGCGCTCTGGCCCTGCCTCTCGCCCGCTCTCTCCCTGCCTCTCTCCCAGCCTCTGTCCCTGCCTCTCGCCCGCTCTCTCCCTGCCTCTCTGCCAGTCTCTGTCCCTGCCTCTCGCCCGGTCTCTCCCTGCCTCTCTCCCAGCCTCTCTCCCTGCCTCTCTCCCTGCCTCTCGCCCACTCTCTCCCTGCCTCTCACCTGCTCTCTCCCTGCCTCTCACCCGCTCTCTCCCTGCCTTTCGCCCACTCTCTCCCTGCCTCTCCCCCGCTCTCTCCCTGCCTCTAACCACTCTCTCCCTGCCTCTCACCCACTCTCTCCCTGCCTCTCGCCCACTCTCCCCCTGCCTCTCACCTACTCTCCCCCTGCCTCTCACCCACTCTCACCCTGCCTCTCACCCACTCTCACCCTGCCGCTCGCCCCGCTCTCTCCCTGCATCTCGCCCGCTCTCTCCCTGCCTCTCACCCGCTCTCTCCCTGCCTCTCGCCCGCTCTCTCCCTGCCTCTAACCACTATCTCCCTGCCTCTCACCCATTCTCTCCCTGCCTCTCACCCACTCTCCCCCTGCCTCTCACGCTCTCTCACCCAGCCTCTCACCCACTCTCACCCTGCCGCTCGACCGCTCTCTCCCCTGTCTCTCTCCCGCTCTCTCCCTGCCTCTCGCCCGCTCTCTCCCTGCTTCTCGCCCGCTCTCTCCCTGCCTCTCGCCCGCTCTCTCCCTGCCTCTCACCCACTCTCTCCCTGCCTCTCAACTGCTCTGTCCCTGCCTCTCGCCCACTCTCTCCCTGCTTCTCGCCCGCTCTCTCGCTGCCTCTAACCACTCTCTCCCTGCCTCTCACCCACTCTCTCCCTGCCTCTCACCCACTCTCTCCCTGCCTCTCGCCCACTCTCCCCCTGCCTCTCACCAACTCTCACCCTGCCTCTCACCCACTCTCACCCTGCCGCTCGCCCCGCTCTCTCCCTGCCTCTCGCCCGCTCTCTCCCTGCCTCTCTCCCTGCCTCTCTCCCTGCCACTCGCCCACTCTCTCCCTGCCTCTCGCCCTCTCTCTCCCTGCCTCTCGCCCACTCTCTCCCTGCCTCTCGCCCACTCTCCCTGCCTCTCGCCCACTCTCTCCCTGCCTCTCGCCAAATTACTCCCTGGCTCTCACCCGCTCTGGCCCTGCCTCTCGCCTGCTCTCTCCCTGCCTCTCTCCCAGCCTCTGTCCCTGCCTCTCGCCCGCTCTCTCCCTGCTTCTCGCCCGCTCTCTCCCTGCTTCTCAACCGCTCTCTCCCTGCCTCTCACCTGCTCTATCCCTGCCTCTCAACCGCTCTCTCCATGCCTCTCAAAGCCTCTCTCCCTGCCTCTCGCCCGTTCTCTCCCTGCCTCTCACCCGCTCTCCCTGCCTCACGCCCGCTCTCTCCCTGCCTCTCGCACGATCTCTCCCTGCCTTTCGCCCGCTCTCTCCCTGCCTCTCACCCACTCTCACCCTGCTTCTCGCCCACTCTCTCCCTGCCTCTTGTCCGCTCTCTCCCTGCCGCTCGACCGCTCTCTCCCTGTCTCTCTCCTGCTCTCTCCCTGCCTCTCGCCCGCTCTCTCCCTGCTTCTCGCCCGCTCTCTCCCTGCCTCTCGCCCGCTCTCTCCCTGCCTCTCACCCACTCTCTCCCTGCCTCTCAACTGCTCTGTCCCTGCCTCTCGCCCACTCTCTCCCTGCTTCTCGCCCGCTCTCTCGCTGCCTCTAACCACTCTCTCCCTGCCTCTCACCCACTCTCTCCCTGCCTCTCACCCACTCTCTCCCTGCCTCTCGCCCACTCTCCCCCTGCCTCTCACCAACTCTCACCCTGCCTTCTCACCCACTCTCACCCTGCCGCTCGCCCGCTCTCTCCCTGCCTCTCGCCCGCTCTCTCCCTGCCTCTCTCCCTGCCTCTCTCCCTGCCACTCGCCCACTCTCTCCCTGCCTCTCGCCCTCTCTCTCCCTGCCTCTCGCCCACTCTCTCCCTGCCTCTCGCCAACTCTCCCTGCCTCTCGCCCACTCTCTCCCTGCCTCTCGCCAAATTACTCCCTGGCTCTCACCCGCTCTGGCCCTGCCTCTCGCCTGCTCTCTCCCTGCCTCTCTCCCAGCCTCTGTCCCTGCCTCTCGCCCGCTCTCTCCCTGCTTCTCGCCCGCTCTCTCCCTGCTTCTCAACCGCTCTCTCCCTGCCTCTCACCTGCTCTATCCCTGCCTCTCAACCGCTCTCTCCATGCCTCTCAAAGCCTCTCTCCCTGCCTCTCGCCCGTTCTCTCCCTGCCTCTCACCCGCTCTCCCTGCCTCACGCCCGCTCTCTCCCTGCCTCTCGCACGATCTCTCCCTGCCTTTCGCCCGCTCTCTCCCTGCCTCTCACCCACTCTCACCCTGCTTCTCGCCCACTCTCTCCCTGCCTCTTGTCCGCTCTCTCCCTGCCGCTCGCCCGCTCTCTCCCTGCCTCTCGCCCGCTCTCACACTGCCTCTCGCCCGCTCTCTCCTTGTCTCTCGCCCGCTCACTCCCTGCCTCTCACCCGCTCTTGCCCTCCCTCTCGCCCGCTCTCGCCCTCCCTCTCGCCCGCTCTCTCCCTGCCTCTTGCCCACTCTCACACTGCCTCTCGCTCACTCTCTCCCTGCCTCTCACCCACTCTCTCCTTGCCTCTCAACTGCTCTGTCCCTGCCTCTCGCCCACTCTCTCCCTGTTTCTCGCCCCGCTCTCTCGCTCCCTCTAACCACTCTCTCCCTGCCACTCACCCACTCTCACCCTGCCTCTCACCCACTCTCTCCCTGCCTCTAGCCCACTCTCCCCCTGCCTCTCACCAACTCTCACCCTGCCTCTCACCCACTCTAACCCTGCCGCTCGCCCGCTCTCTCCCTGCCTCTCGCCCGCTCTCTCCCTGCCTCTCTCCCTGCCTCTCTCCCTGCCACTCGCCCGCTCTCTCCCTGCCTCTCGCCCACTCTCTCCCTGCCTCTCGCCCACTCTCTCCCTGCCTCTCGCCCACTCTCTCCCTGCCTCTCGCCCACTCTCACCCTGCCTCTCGCCAACTTACTCCCTGCCTCTCACCCGCTCAGGCCCTGCCTCTCGCCCGATCTCTCCCTGCCTCTCTCCCAGCCTCTCTCCCTGCCTCTCGCCCGCTCTCTCCCTGCCTCTCTCCCAGACTCTCTCCCTGCCTCTCTCCCTGCCTCTCGCCCACTGTCTCCCTGCCTCTTGCCCACTCTCTCCCTGCCTCTCGACCGCTCTGTCCCTGCCTCTCGCCCACTCACTCCCTGCCTCTCGCCCGCTCTCTCCCTGCCTCTCGCCCGCTCTCTCCCTGCCTCTCGCCCGCTCTCTCCCTGCCTCTCGCCCGCTCTATCCCTGCCTCTCGCCCACTCTCCCCCTGCCTCTCGACAGCTCTCTCCCTGCCTCTCACCCGACCTCTCACTCTGCCTCACGCCCACTCTCTCCCTGCCTCTCACCAACTCTCTCCCTGCCACTCGCCCACTCTCTCCCTGCCTCTCGCCCGCTGTCTCCCTGCCTCTCGCCCGCTCTCTCCCTGCCTCTCACCCACTCTCTCCCTGCCTCTCAACTGCTCTGTCCCTGCCTCTCGCCCACTCTCTCCCTGCCTCTCACCCGCTCTCACCCTGCCTCTCACCCACTCTCTCCCTGCCTCTCGCCCACTCTCTCCGTGCCTTTCACCCACTCTCTCCCTGCCTCTCGCCCACTCTCACCCTGCCTCTCGCCCACTCTCACCCTGCCTCTCACCCACTCTCACACTCCCGCTCGCCCGCTCTCTCCCTGCCTCACGCCCGCTCTCTCCCTGCCTCTCTCCCTGCCTCTCTCCCTGCCTCTCGCCCACTCTCTCCCTGCCTCTCGCCCACTCTCTCCCTGCCTCTCGCCCGCTCTCTCCCTGCCTCTCGCACACTCACTCCCTGCCTCTCACATGCTCTCTCCCTGCCTCTCACCCGCTCTCTCCCTGCTTCTCGCCCGCTCTCTCCCTGCCTCTCGCCCGCTCTCTCCCTGCCTCTCGCCCATTCTCTCCCTGCATCTCGCCCACTCTTTCCCTGCCTCTCGTCCTCTCTCTCCCTGCCTCTTGACCGCTCTCTCCCTGCCTCTTGCCCACTCTCTCCCTGCTTCTCACCCGCTCTCTCCCTGCCTCTCACCTGTTCTCTCCCTGCCTCTCGCCCGCTCTCTCCCTGCCTCTCGCCCGCTCTCTCCCTGCCTCTCGCCCGCTCTCTCCCTGCCTCTCGCCCGCACTCTCCCTGCCTCTCGCCCACTCTCTCCCTGCCTCTCACCCGCTCTCTCCCTGGCTCTCGCCCGCTCCCTTCGTGGCTCTCGCACGCTCTCTCCCTGCCTCTCACCCACTCTCTCCCTGCCTCTCACCCGCTCTCACCCTGTTATCTCCCGCTCTCTCCCTGCCTCTCACACGCTCTCGCCCTGCCTCTACACACTCTCTCCCTGCCTCTCATCCACTCTATCCCTGCCTCTCAACTGCTCTGTCCCTGCCTCTCGCCCACTCTCTCCCTGTCTCTAACCACTCTCTCCCTGCCTCTCACCCACTCTCTCCCTGCCTCTCGCCCGCTCTCTCCCTGCCTCTCTCCCTGCCTCTCTCCCTGCCACTCGCCCACTCTCTCCCTGCCTCTCGCCCTCTCTCTCCCTGCCTCTCGCCCACTCTCTCCCTGCCTCTCGCCCACTCTCCCTGCCTCTCGCCCACTCTCTCCCTGCCTCTCGCCAAATTACTCCCTGGCTCTCACCCGCTCTGGCCCTGCCTCTCGCCTGCTCTCTCCCTGCCTCTCTCCCAGCCTCTGTCCCTGCCTCTCGCCCGCTCTCTCCCTGCTTCTCGCCCGCTCTCTCCCTGCTTCTCAACCGCTCTCTCCCTGCCTCTCACCTGCTCTATCCCTGCCTCTCAACCGCTCTCTCCATGCCTCTCAAAGCCTCTCTCCCTGCCTCTCGCCCGTTCTCTCCCTGCCTCTCACCCGCTCTCCCTGCCTCACGCCCGCTCTCTCCCTGCCTCTCGCACGATCTCTCCCTGCCTTTCGCCCGCTCTCTCCCTGCCTCTCACCCACTCTCACCCTGCTTCTCGCCCACTCTCTCCCTGCCTCTTGTCCGCTCTCTCCCTGCCGCTCGACCGCTCTCTCCCTGTCTCTCTCCTGCTCTCTCCCTGCCTCTCGCCCGCTCTCTCCCTGCTTCTCGCCCGCTCTCTCCCTGCCTCTCGCCCGCTCTCTCCCTGCCTCTCACCCACTCTCTCCCTGCCTCTCAACTGCTCTGTCCCTGCCTCTCGCCCACTCTCTCCCTGCTTCTCGCCCGCTCTCTCGCTGCCTCTAACCACTCTCTCCCTGCCTCTCACCCACTCTCTCCCTGCCTCTCACCCACTCTCTCCCTGCCTCTCGCCCACTCTCCCCCTGCCTCTCACCAACTCTCACCCTGCCTTCTCACCCACTCTCACCCTGCCGCTCGCCCGCTCTCTCCCTGCCTCTCGCCCGCTCTCTCCCTGCCTCTCTCCCTGCCACTCGCCCACTCTCTCCCTGCCTCTCGCCCTCTCTCTCCCTGCCTCTCGCCCACTCTCTCCCTGCCTCTCGCCAACTCTCCCTGCCTCTCGCCCACTCTCTCCCTGCCTCTCGCCAAATTACTCCCTGGCTCTCACCCGCTCTGGCCCTGCCTCTCGCCTGCTCTCTCCCTGCCTCTCTCCCAGCCTCTGTCCCTGCCTCTCGCCCGCTCTCTCCCTGCTTCTCGCCCGCTCTCTCCCTGCTTCTCAACCGCTCTCTCCCTGCCTCTCACCTGCTCTATCCCTGCCTCTCAACCGCTCTCTCCATGCCTCTCAAAGCCTCTCTCCCTGCCTCTCGCCTGTTCTCTCCCTGCCTCTCACCCGCTCTCCCTGCCTCACGCCCGCTCTCTCCCTGCCTCTCGCACGATCTCTCCCTGCCTTTCGCCCGCTCTCTCCCTGCCTCTCACCCACTCTCACCCTGCTTCTCGCCCACTCTCTCCCTGCCTCTTGTCCGCTCTCTCCCTGCCGCTCGCCCCGCTCTCTCCCTGCCTCTCGCCCGCTCTCACACTGCCTCTCGCCCGCTCTCTCCTTGTCTCTCGCCCGCTCACTCCCTGCCTCTCACCCGCTCTTGCCCTCCCTCTCGCCCGCTCTCGCCCTCCCTCTCGCCCGCTCTCTCCCTGCCTCTTGCCCACTCTCACACTGCCTCTCGCTCACTCTCTCCCTGCCTCTCACCCACTCTCTCCTTGCCTCTCAACTGCTCTGTCCCTGCCTCTCGCCCACTCTCTCCCTGTTTCTCGCCCGCTCTCTCGCTCCCTCTAACCACTCTCTCCCTGCCACTCACCCACTCTCACCCTGCCTCTCACCCACTCTCTCCCTGCCTCTAGCCCACTCTCCCCCTGCCTCTCACCAACTCTCACCCTGCCTCTCACCCACTCTAACCCTGCCGCTCGCCCGCTCTCTCCCTGCCTCTCGCCCGCTCTCTCCCTGCCTCTCTCCCTGCCTCTCTCCCTGCCACTCGCCCGCTCTCTCCCTGCCTCTCGCCCACTCTCTCCCTGCCTCTCGCCCACTCTCTCCCTGCCTCTCGCCCACTCTCTCCCTGCCTCTCGCCCACTCTCACCCTGCCTCTCGCCAACTTACTCCCTGCCTCTCACCCGCTCAGGCCCTGCCTCTCGCCCGATCTCTCCCTGCCTCTCTCCCAGCCTCTCTCCCTGCCTCTCGCCCGCTCTCTCCCTGCCTCTCTCCCAGACTCTCTCCCTGCCTCTCTCCCTGCCTCTCGCCCACTGTCTCCCTGCCTCTTGCCCACTCTCTCCCTGCCTCTCGACCGCTCTGTCCCTGCCTCTCGCCCACTCACTCCCTGCCTCTCGCCCGCTCTCTCCCTGCCTCTCGCCCGCTCTCTCCCTGCCTCTCGCCCGCTCTCTCCCTGCCTCTCGCCCGCTCTATCCCTGCCTCTCGCCCACTCTCCCCCTGCCTCTCGACAGCTCTCTCCCTGCCTCTCACCCGACCTCTCACTCTGCCTCACGCCCACTCTCTCCCTGCCTCTCACCAACTCTCTCCCTGCCACTCGCCCACTCTCTCCCTGCCTCTCGCCCGCTGTCTCCCTGCCTCTCGCCCGCTCTCTCCCTGCCTCTCACCCACTCTCTCCCTGCCTCTCAACTGCTCTGTCCCTGCCTCTCGCCCACTCTCTCCCTGCCTCTCACCCGCTCTCACCCTGCCTCTCACCCACTCTCTCCCTGCCTCTCGCCCACTCTCTCCGTGCCTTTCACCCACTCTCTCCCTGCCTCTCGCCCACTCTCACCCTGCCTCTCGCCCACTCTCACCCTGCCTCTCACCCACTCTCACACTCCCGCTCGCCCGCTCTTTCCCTGCCTCACGCCCGCTCTCTCCCTGCCTCTCTCCCTGCCTCTCTCCCTGCCTCTCGCCCACTCTCTCCCTGCCTCTCGCCCACTCTCTCCCTGCCTCTCGCCCGCTCTCTCCCTGCCTCTCGCACACTCACTCCCTGCCTCTCACATGCTCTCTCCCTGCCTCTCACCCGCTCTCTCCCTGCTTCTCGCCCGCTCTCTCCCTGCCTCTCGCCCGCTCTCTCCCTGCCTCTCGCCCATTCTCTCCCTGCATCTCGCCCACTCTTTCCCTGCCTCTCGTCCTCTCTCTCCCTGCCTCTTGACCGCTCTCTCCCTGCCTCTTGCCCACTCTCTCCCTGCTTCTCACCCGCTCTCTCCCTGCCTCTCACCTGTTCTCTCCCTGCCTCTCGCCCGCTCTCTCCCTGCCTCTCGCCCGCTCTCTCCCTGCCTCTCGCCCGCTCTCTCCCTGCCTCTCGCCCGCACTCTCCCTGCCTCTCGCCCACTCTCTCCCTGCCTCTCACCCGCTCTCTCCCTGCCTCTCGCCCGCTCCCTTCGTGGCTCTCGCACGCTCTCTCCCTGCCTCTCACCCACTCTCTCCCTGCCTCTCACCCGCTCTCACCCTGTTATCTCCCGCTCTCTCCCTGCCTCTCACACGCTCTCGCCCTGCCTCTACACACTCTCTCCCTGCCTCTCATCCACTCTATCCCTGCCTCTCAACTGCTCTGTCCCTGCCTCTCGCCCACTCTCTCCCTGTCTCTAACCACTCTCTCCCTGCCTCTCACCCACTCTCTCCCTGCCTCTCACCCACTGTCTCCCTGCCTCTCGCCCACTCTCCCCCTGCCGCTCACCCACACTCAACCTGCCTCTCAACAACTCTCACCCTGCCGCTCGCCCGTTCTCTCCCTGCCGCACGGCCGCTCTCTCCCTGCCTCTCACCCTGCCTCTCACCCTGCCTCTCTCCCTGCTTCTCTCCCTGCCTCTCGCCCGATCTCTCCCTGCCTCTCGCCCACTCTCTCCCTGCCTCTCGCCGCTCTCTCCCTGCCTCTCGCCTGCTCTCTCCCTGCCTGTCGCCCACTCACTCCCTGCCTCTCACCCGCTCACTCCCTGACTCTCGCCCGCTCTCTCCCTGACTCTCGCCCGCTCTCTCCCTACCTCTCACCCACTCTCTCCTGCTCTGTCCCTGCCTCTCGCCCACTCTCTCCCTGCCTCTCGCCCACTCTCTCCCTGCCTCTAACCACTATCTCCCTGCCTCTCACCCATTCTCTCCCTGCCTCTCACCCACTCTCCCCCTGCCTCTCACCCACTCTCCCCCTGCCTCTCGCCCACTCTCCCCCTGCCTCTCACCTACTCTCCCCCTGCCTCTCACCCACTCTCACCCAGCCTCTCACCCACTCTCACCCTGCCGCTCGCACCGCTCTCTCCCTGTCTCTCTCCCGCCCTCTCCCTGCCTCTCGCCCGCTCTCTCCCTGCCTCTCACCCACTCTCTCCCTGCCTCTCGCCCACTCTCTCCGTGCCTTTCACCCACTCTCTCCCTGCCTCTCGCCCACTCTCACCCTGCCTCTCGCCCACTCTCACCCTGCCTCTCACCCACTCTCACCCTCCCGCTCGCCCGCTCTCTCCCTGCCTCACGCCCGCTCTCTCCCTGCCTCTCTCCCTGCCTCTCTCCCTGCCTCTCGCCCACTCTCTCCCTGCCTCTCGCCCACTCTCTCCCTGCCTCTCGCCCGCTCTCTCCCTGCCTCTCGCACACTCACTCCCTGCCTCTCACATGCTCTCTCCCTGCCTCTCACCCGCTCTCTCCCTGCTTCTCGCCCGCTCTCTCCCTGCCTCTCGCCCGCTCTCTCCCTGCCTCTCACCTGCTCTCTCCCTGCCTCTCAACCGCTCTCTCCATGCCTCTCACACCCTCTCTCCCTGCCTCTTGCCCGTTCTCTCCCTGCCCCTCACCCGCTCTCTCCCTGCCTCTCGCACGATCTCTCCCTGCCTCACGCCCGCTCTCTCCCTGCCTCTCGCCCACTCTCACCCTGCTTCTCGCCCGCTCTCTCCCTGCCTCTCGCCCGCTCTCTCCCTGCCTCTTGCCCACTCTCTCGCCCGCCCTCTCCCTGCCTCACGCCCGCTCTCTCCCTGCCGCTCGCCCGCTCTCTCCCTGCCTCTCGCCCGCTCTCCCACTGCCTCTCGCCCGCTCTCTCCCTGTCTCTCGCCCGCTCACTCCCTGCCTCTCACCCGCTCTCGCCCTCCCTCTCGCCTGCTCTCGCCCTCCCTCTCGCCAGCTCTCTCCCTGCCTCTCGCCCACTCTCACACTGCCTCTCACCCACTCTCTCCCTGCCTCTCACCCACTCTCTCCTTGCCTCTCAACTTCTCTGTCCCTGCCTCACAACTGCTCTGTCCCTGCCTCTCGCCCACTCTCTCCCTGTTTCTCGCCCGCTCTCTCGCTGCCTCTAACCACTCTCTCCCTGCCTCTCACCAACTCTCACCCTGCCTCTCACCCACTCTCACCCTGCCGCTCGCCCGCTCTCTCCCTGCCTCTCGCCCGCTCTCTCCATGCCTCTCTCCCTGCCTCTCTCCCTGCCACTCGCCCGCTCTCTCCCTGCCTCTCGCCCACTCTCTCCCTGCCTCTCGCCCACTCTTTCCCTGCCTCTCGCCCACTCTCTCCCTGCCTCACGCCCACTCTCACCCTGCCTCTCGCCAACTTACTCCCTGCCTCTCACCCGCTCTGGCCCTGCCTCTCTCCCAGCCTCTCTCCCTGCCTCTCTCCCAGCCTCTCTCCCTGCCTCTCGCCCGCTCTCTCCCTGCCTCTCTCCCAGCCTCTCTCCCTGCCTCTCGCCCACTGTCTCCCTGCCTGTCGCCCACTCTCTCCCTGCCTCTCGACCGCTCTGTCCCTGCCTCTCGCCCACTCACTCCCTGTCTCTCGCCCGCTCTCTCCCTGCCTCTCGTCCGCTCTATCCCTGCCTCTCGCCCACTATCCCCCTGCCTCTCGACAGCTCTCTCCCTGCCTCTCGCCCGACCTCTCACTCTGCCTCACGCCCTGTCTCTCCCTGCCTCTCACCAACTCTCTCCCTGCCTCTCGCACACTCTCTCCCTGCCTCTCGCCCGCTATCTCCCTGCCTCTCACCCTCTCTCTCCCTGCCTCTCACACACTCTTTCCCTGCCTCTCAACTGCTCTGTCCCTGCCTCTCGCCCACTCTCTCCCTGCCTCTCGCCCACTCTCTCCGTGCCTTTCACCCACTCTCCCCCTGCCTCTCGCCCACTCTCCCCCTGCCTCTCGCCCACTCTCCCCCTGCCTCTCACCCACTCTCCCCCTTCCTCTCACACACTCACACCCTGCCTCTCACCCACTCTCACCCTGCCGCTCGCCCGCTCCCTCCCTGCCTCTCGCCCGCTCTCTCCCTGCCTCTCTCCCTGACTCTCTCCCTGCCTCTCTCCCTGCCTCTCGCCCACTCTCTCCCTGCCTCTCGCCCACTCTCTCCCTGCCTCTCGCCCGCTCTCTCCCTGCCTCTCGCCCGCTCTCTCCCTGCCTCTCGCCCACTCTCTCCCTGCCTCTCGCCCTCTCTCTCCCTGCCTCTCGCCCACTCTCTCCCTGCCTCTCTCCCACTCTCTCCCTGCCTCTCGCCCACTCTCTCCCTGCCTCTCGCCCACTCTCATCCTGCCTCTCGCCAACTTACTCCCTGCCTCTCACCCGCTCTGGCCCTGCCTCTCGCCCGCTCTCTCCCTGCCTCTCTCCCAGCCTCTCTCCCTGCCTCTCGCCCGCTCTCTCCCTGCCTATCTCCCAGCCTCTCTCCCTGCCTCTCTCCCTGTCTCTCACCCACTCTCTCCCTGCCTCTCACCCACTGCCTCCCTGCCTCTCGCCCACTCTCCCCCTGCCACTCACCCACACTCAACCTGCCTCTCAACCACTCTCACCCTGCCGCTCGCCCGTTCTCTCCCTGCCTCTCGCCCGCTCTCTCCCTGCCTCTCACCCTGCCTCTCACCCTGCCTCTCTCCCTGCCTCTCACCCTACCTCTCGCCCGCTCTCTCCCTGCCTCTCGCCCGCTCTCTCCCTGCCTCTCGCCCACTCTCTCCCTGTGTCTCGCCAACTTACTCCCTGCCTCTCACCCCCTCTGGCCCTGCCTCTCGCCCGCTCTGTCCCTGCCTCTCTCCCAGCCTCTCTCCCTGCCTCTCTCGCTGCCTCTCGGCCGCTCTCTCCCTGCCTCTCTCCCCGCCTCTCTCCCTGCCTCTCTCCCTGCCTCTCGCCCACTCTCTCCCTCCCTCTCGCCCACTCTCTCCCTGCCTCTCGACCGCTCTCTCCCTGCCTCTCGCCCACTCACTCCCTGCCCCTCGCCCGCTCTCTCCCTGCCTCTCGCCCGCTCTCACCCTACCTCTCGCCCGCTCTCTCCCTGCCTCTCGCCCGCTCTCTCCCTGCCTCTCGGCCGCTCTCTCCCTGCCTCTCGCCCGCTCTCTCCCTGCCTCTCGCCTGCTCTCTCCCTGCCTCTGGCCCGCTCTCTCCCTGCCTCTGGCCCGCTCTCTCCCTGCCTCTCGCCCGCTCTCTCCCTGCTTCTCGCCCACTCTCTCCCTGCTTCTCAACCGCTCTCTCCCTGCCTCTCACCTGCTCTCTCCCTGCCTCTCAACCGCTCTCTCCATGCCTCTCACACCCTCTCTCCCTGCCTCTTGCCCGTTCTCTCCCTGCCCCTCACCCGCTCTCTCCCTGCCTCTCGCACGATCTCTCCCTGCCTCACGCCCGCTCTCTCCCTGCCTCTCGCCCACTCTCACCCTGCTTCTCGCCCGCTCTCTCCCAGCCTCTCGCCCGCTCTCTCCCTGCCTCTTGCCCACTCTCTCGCCCGCCCTCTCCCTGCATCACGCCCGCTCTCTCCCTGCCGCTCGCCCGCTCTCTCCCTGCCTCTCGCCCGCTCTCTCCCTGCCTCTCGCCCGCTCTCCCACTGCCTCTCGCCCGCTCTCTCCCTGTCTCTCGCCCGCTCTCGCCCTCCCTCTCGCCCGCTCTCGCCCTCCCTCTCGCCAGCTCTCTCCCTGCCTCTCGCCCACTCTCACACTGCCTCTCACCCACTCTCTCCCTGCCTCTCACCCACTCTCTCCTTGCCTCTCAACTTCTCTGTCCCTGCCTCACAACTGCTCTGTCCCTGCCTCTCGCCCACTCTCTCCCTGTTTCTCGCCCGCTCTCTCGCTGCCTCTAACCACTCTCTCCCTGCCTCTCACCAACTCTCACCCTGCCTCTCACCCACTCTCACCCTGCCGCTCGCCCGCTCTCTCCCTGCCTCTCGCCCGCTCTCTCCCTGCCTCTCTCCCTGCCTCTCTCCCTGCCACTCGCCCGCTCTCTCCCTGCCTCTCGCCCACTCTCTCCCTGCCTCTCGCCCACTCTCTCCCTGCCTCTCGCCCACTCTCTCCCTGCCTCTCGCCCAATCTCTCCCTGCCTCTCGCCCACTCTCTCCCTGCCTCTCGCCCACTCTCTCCCTGCCTCTCGCCCACTCTCTCCCTGCCTCTCGCCCACTCTTACCCTGCCTCTCGCCAACTTACTCCCTGCCTCTCACCCGCTCTGGCCCTGCCTCTCTCCCAGCCTCTCTCCCTGCCTCTCTCCCAGCCTCTCTCCCTGCCTCTCGCCCGCTCTCTCCCTGCCTCTCTCCCAGCCTCTCTCCCTGCCTCTCTCCCTGCCTCTCGCCCACTGTCTCGCTGCCTGTCGCCCACTCTCTCCCTGCCTCTCGACCGCTCTGTCCCTGCCTCTCGCCCACTCACTCCCTGCCTCTCGCCCGCTCTCTCCCTGCCTCTCGTCCGCTCTATCCCTGCCTCTCGCCCACTATCCCCCTGCCTCTCGACAGCTCTCTCCCTGCCTCTCGCCCACTCTCTCCGTGCCTTTCACCCACTCTCCCCCTGCCTCTCCCCCACTCTCCCCCTGCCTCTCACCCACTCTCTCCCTGCCTCTCACCTACTCTCCCCCTTCCTCTCACACACTCACACCCTGCCTCTCACCCACTCTCACCCTGCCGCTCGCCCGCTCCCTCCCTGCCTCTCGCCCGCTCTCTCCCTGCCTCTCTCCCTGCCTCTCTCCCTGCCTCTCTCCCTGCCTCTCACCCACTCTCTCCCTGCCTCTCGCCCACTCTCTCCCTGCCTCTCGCCCGCTCACTCCCTGCCTCTCGCACACTCACTCCCTGCCTCTCACACGCTCTCTCCCTGCCTCTCACCCGCTCTCTCCCTGCCTCTCGCCCGCTCTCTCCCTGCCTCTCGCCCGCTCTCTCCCTGCCTCTCGCCCGCTCTCTCCCTGCCTCTCACCCATTCTCTCCCTCCATCTCGCCCACTCTTTCCCTGCCTCTCGCCCTCTCTCTCCCTGCCTCTCGCCCACTCTCTCCCTGCCTCTCTCCCACTCTCTCCCTGCCTCTCGCCCACTCTCTCCCTGCCTCTCGCCCACTCTCATCCTGCCTCTCGCCAACTTACTCCCTGCCTCTCACGCGCTCTGGCCCTGCCTCTCGCCCGCTCTCTCCCTGCCTCTCTCCCAGCCTCTCTCCCTGCCTCTCGCCCGCTCTCTCCCTGCCTATCTCCCAGCCTCTCTCCCTGCCTCTCTCCCTGTCTCTCACCCACTCTCTCCCTGCCTCTCACCCACTGCCTCCCTGCCTCTCGCCCACTCTCCCCCTGCCACTCACCCACACTCAACCTGCCTCTCAACCACTCTCACCCTGCCGCTCGCCCGTTCTCTCCCTGCCTCTCGCCCGCTCTCTCCCTGCCTCTCACCCTGCCTCTCACCCTGCCTCTCTCCCTGCCTCTCACCCTACCTCTCGCCCGCTCTCTCCCTGCCTCTCGCCCGCTCTCTCCCTGCCTCTCGCCCACTCTCTCCCTGTGTCTCGCCAACTTACTCCCTGCCTCTCACCCCCTCTGGCCCTGCCTCTCGCCCGCTCTGTCCCTGCCTCTCTCCCAGCCTCTCTCCCTGCCTCTCTCGCTGCCTCTCGGCCGCTCTCTCCCTGCCTCTCTCCCCGCCTCTCTCCCTGCCTCTCTCCCTGCCTCTCGCCCACTCTCTCCCTCCCTCTCGCCCACTCTCTCCCTGCCTCTCGACCGCTCTCTCCCTGCCTCTCGCCCACTCACTCCCTGCCTCTCGCCCGCTCTCTCCCTGCCTCTCGCCCGCTCTCACCCTACCTCTCGCCCGCTCTCCCCCTGCCTCTCGCCCGCTCTCTCCCTGCCTCTCGGCCGCTCTCTCCCTGCCTCTCGCCCGCTCTCTCCCTGCCTCTCGCCTGCTCTCTCCCTGCCTCTGGCCCGCTCTCTCCCTGCCTCTGGCCCGCTCTCTCCCTGCCTCTCGCCCGCTCTCTCCCTGCTTCTCGCCCACTCTCTCCCTGCTTCTCAACCGCTCTCTCCCTGCCTCTCACCTGCTCTCTCCCTGCCTCTCAACCGCTCTCTCCATGCCTCTCACACCCTCTCTCCCTGCCTCTTGCCCGTTCTCTCCCTGCCCCTCACCCGCTCTCTCCCTGCCTCTCGCACGATCTCTCCCTGCCTCACGCCCGCTCTCTCCCTGCCTCTCGCCCACTCTCACCCTGCTTCTCGCCCGCTCTCTCCCTGCCTCTCGCCCGCTCTCTCCCTGCCTCTTGCCCACTCTCTCGCCCGCCCTCTCCCTGCATGACGCCCGCTCTCTCCCTGCCGCTCGCCCGCTCTCTCCCTGCCTCTCGCCCGCTCTCTCCCTGCCTCTCGCCCGCTCTCCCACTGCCTCTCGCCCGCTCTCTCCCTGTCTCTCGCCCGCTCTCGCCCTCCCTCTCGCCCGCTCTCGCCCTCTCGCCAGCTCTCTCCCTGCCTCTCGCCCACTCTCACACTGCCTCTCACCCACTCTCTCCCTGCCTCTCACCCACTCTCTCCTTGCCTCTCAACTTCTCTGTCCCTGCCTCACAACTGCTCTGTCCCTGCCTCTCGCCCACTCTCTCCCTGTTTCTCGCCCGCTCTCTCGCTGCCTCTAACCACTCTCTCCCTGCCTCTCACCAACTCTCACCCTGCCTCTCACCCACTCTCACCCTGCCGCTCGCCCGCTCTCTCCCTGCCTCTCGCCCGCTCTCTCCCTGCCTCTCTCCCTGCCTCTCTCCCTGCCACTCGCCCGCTCTCTCCCTGCCTCTCGCCCACTCTCTCCCTGCCTCTCGCCCACTCTCTCCCTGCCTCTCGCCCACTCTCTCCCTGCCTCTCGCCCACTCTCTCCCTGCCTCTCGCCCACTCTCTCCCTGCCTCTCGCCCACTCTCTCCCTGCCTCTCGCCCACTCTTACCCTGCCTCTCGCCAACTTACTCCCTGCCTCTCACCCGCTCTGGCCCTGCCTCTCTCCCAGCCTCTCTCCCTGCCTCTCTCCCAGCCTCTCTCCCTGCCTCTCGCCCGCTCTCTCCCTGCCTCTCTCCCAGCCTCTCTCCCTGCCTCTCTCCCTGCCTCTCGCCCACTGTCTCCCTGCCTGTCGCCCACTCTCTCCCTGCCTCTCGACCGCTCTGTCCCTGCCTCTCGCCCACTCACTCCCTGCCTCTCGCCCGCTCTCTCCCTGCCTCTCGTCCGCTCTATCCCTGCCTCTCGCCCACTATCCCCCTGCCTCTCGACAGCTCTCTCCCTGCCTCTCGCCCGACCTCTCACTCTGCCTCACGCCCAGTCTCTCCCTGCCTCTCACCAACTCTCTCCCTGCCTCTCGCCCACACTCTCCCTGCCTCTCGCCCGCTATCTCCCTGCCTCTCACCCTCTCTCTCCCTGCCTCTCACACACTCTCTCCCTGCCTCTCAACTGCTCTGTCCCTGCCTCTCGCCCACTCTCTCCCTGCCTCTCGCCCACTCTCTCCGTGCCTCTCACCCACTCTCCCCCTGCCTCTCGCCCACTCTCCCCCTGCCTCTCACCCACTCTCTCCCTGCCTCTCACCTACTCTCCCCCTTCCTCTCACCCACTCACACCCTGCCTCTCACCCACTCTCACCCTGCCGCTCGCCCGCTCTCTCCCTGCCTCTCGCCCGCTCTCTCCCTGCCTCTCTCCCTGCCTCTCTCCCTGCCTCTCGCCCACTCTCTCCCTGCCTCTCGCCCACTCTCTCCCTGCCTCTCGCCTGCTCACTCCCTGCCTCTCGCACACTCACTCCCTGCCTCTCACACGCTCTCTCCCTGCCTCTCACTCGCTCTCTCCCTGCCTCTCGCCCGCTCTCTCCCTGCCTCTCGCCCGCTCTCTCCCTGCCTCTCGCCCGCTCTCTCCCTGCCTCTCGCCCATTCTCTCCCTCCATCTCGCCCACTCTTTCCCTGCCTCTCGCCCTCTCTCTCCCTGCCTCTCGCCCACTCTCTCCCTGCCTCTCTCCCACTCACTCCCTGCCTCTCGCCCACTCTCACCCTGCCTCTCGCCCACTCTCATCCTGCCTCTCGCCAACTTACTCCCTGCCTCTCACCCGCTCTGGCCCTGCCTCTCGCCCGCTCTCTCCCTGCCTCTCTCCCAGCCTCTCTCCCTGGCTCTCGCCCGCTCTCTCCCTGCCTCTCTCCCAGCCTCTCTCCCTGCCACTCTCCCTGCCTCTCGCCCACTGTCTCCCTGCCTCTCGCCCACTCTCTCCCTGCATCTCGACCGCTCTGTCCCTGCCTCTCGCCCACTCACTCCCTGCCTCTCACCCACTCTCTCCCTGCCTCTCGCCCACTCTCTCCGTGCCTCTCACCCACTCGTTCCCTGCCTCTCACCCACTCTCTCCCTGCCTCTCACCTACTCTCCCCCTTCCTCTCACCCACTCTCACCCTGCCTCTCACCCACTCTCTCCCTGCCCCTCACCTACTCTCCCCCTTCCTCTCACCCACTCTCACCCTGCCTCTCACCCACTCTCACCCTGCCGCTCGCCCGCTCTCTCCCTGCCTCTCGCCCACTCTCTCCCTGCCTCTCTCCCTGCCTCTCTCCATGCCTCTCGCCCACTCTCTCCCTGACTCTCGCCCACTCTCTCCCTGCCTCTCGCCCGCTCTCTCCCTGCCTCTCGCACGCTCACTCCCTGCCTCTCGCCCGCTCTCTCCCTGCCTCTCGCCCGCTCTCTCCCTGCCTCTCGCCCGCTCTCTCCCTGCCTCTCACCCGCTCTCTCCCTGCTTCTCGCCCCCTCTCTCCCTGCCTCTCGCCCGCTCTCTCCCTGCCTCTCGCCCATTCTCTCTCTGCATCTCGCACACTCTTTCCCTGCCTCTCGCCCTCTCACTCCCTGCCTCTTGACCGCTGTCTCCCTGCCTCTTGCCCACTCTCTCCCTGCCTCTCGCCCGCTCTCTCCCTGCCTCTCACCCGCTCTCTCCCTGCTTCTCACCCGCTCTCTCCCTGCCTCTCACCTGTTCTCTCCCTGCATCTCGCCCGCTCTCTCCCTGCCTCTCGCTCGCTCTCTCCCTGCCTCTCGCCCGCTCTCTCCCTGCCTCTCGCCCGTTCTCTCCCTGCCTCTCACCCGCTCTCTCCCTGCCTCTTGCACGATCTCTCCCTGCCTCTCGCCCGCTCTCTCCCTGCCTCACGCCCACTCTCACCCTGCTTCTTGCCCGCTCTCTCCCTGCCTCTCGCCCGCTCTCTCCCTGCCGCTCGCCCCGCTCACTCGCTGCCTCTCACCCGCTCTCGCCCTCCCTCTCGCCCGCTCTCGCCCTCCCACTCGCCCTCTCTCTCCCTGCCTCTCGCCCACTCTCACACTGCCTCTCGCCCGCTCTCTCCCTGCCTCTCGCGCGCTCTCTCCCTGCATCTCGCCCACTCTCTCGCCCGCCCTCTCCCTGCCTCACGCCCGCTCTCTCCCTGCCTCACGCCCGCTCTCTCCCTGCCTCTCGCACGATCTCTCCCTGCCTCTCGCCCGCTCTCCCACTGCCTCTCGCCCGCTCTCTCCCTGCCTCTCGCCCGCTCTCTCCCTGCCTCTCGCCCGCTCTCTCCCTGCCTCTCGCCCGCTCTCTCCCTGCCTCTCGCCCACTCTCACACTGCCTCTCGCCCGCTCTCTCCCTGCATCTCGCCCGCTCTTTCCCTGCCTCTCGCCCTCTCTCTCCCTGCCTCTTGACCGTGTCTCCCTGCCTCTCGCCCGCTCTCTCCCTGCCTCTCACCCGCTCTCTCCCTGCTTCTCACACGCTCTCTCCCTGCCTCTCACCTGTTCTCTCCCTGCCTCTCGCCCGCTCTCTCCCTGCCTCTCGCCCGCTCTCTCCCTGCCTCTCGCCCGCTCTGTCCCTGCCTCTCGCCCGCTCTGTCCCTGCCTCTCGCCCACTCTCTACCTGCTTCTCGCCCGCTCTCTCCCTGCTTCTCACCCGCTCTCTCCATGCCTCTCGCACGATCTCTCCCTGCCTCTCGCCCGCTCTCTCTCTGCCTCTCGCCCACTCTCACCCTGCCTCTCGCCCGCTCTCTCCCTGCCTCTCGCCCGCTCTCTCCCTGCCGCTCGCCCCGCTATCTCCCTGCCGCTCGCCCGCTATCTCCCTGCCTCGCGCCCGCTCTCTCCCTGTTTCTCGCCCGCTCACACCCTGCCTCTCACCCGCTCTCGCCCTCCCGCTCGCCCGCTCTCGCCCTCCCTCTCGCCCACTCTCTCCCTGCCTCTCGACCGCTCTGTCCCTGCCACTCGCCCGCTCTCTCCCTGCCTCTCGCCCGCTCTCTCCCTGCCTCTCGCCCGCTCTCTCCCTGCCTCTCGCCCACTCTCTCGCCCGCCCTCTCCCTGCCTCACGCCCGCTCTCTCCCTGCCTCACGCCCGCTCTCTCCCTGCCTCTCGCACGATCTCTCCCTGCCTCTCGCCCGCTCTCTCCCTGCCGCTCGCCCGCTCTCTCCCTGCCTCTCGCCCGCTCTCCCACTGCCTCTCGCCCGCTCTCTCCCTGTCTCTCGCCCGCTCACTCCCTGCCTCTCACCCGCTCTCGCCCTCCCTCTCGCCCGCTCTCGCCCTCCCTCTCGCCCGCTCTCTCCCTGCCTCTCGCCCACTCTCACACTGCCTCTCGCCCACTCTCTCCCTGCCTCTCACCCACTCTCTCCTTGCCTCTCAACTGCTCTGTCCCTGCCTCTCGCCCACTCTCTCCCTGTTTCTCGCCTGCTCTCTCGCTGCCTCTAACCACTCTCTCCCTGCCTCTCACCCACTCTCTCCCTGCCTCTCACCCAATCTCTCCATGCCTCTCGCACGATCTCTCCCTGCCTCTCGCCCGCTCTCTCTCTGCCTCTCGCCCACTCTCACCCTGCCTCTCGCCCGCTCTCTCCCTGCCTCTCGCCCGCTCTCTCCCTGCCGCTCGCCCGCTATCTCCCTGCCGCTCGCCCGCTATCTCCCTGCCTCGCGCCCGCTCTCTCCCTGTTTCTCGCCCGCTCACTCCCTGCCTCCCACCCGCTCTCGCCCTCCCGCTCGCCCGCTCTCGCCCTCCCTCTCGCCCACTCTCTCCCTGCCTCTCGACCGCTCTGTCCCTGCCTCTCGCCCGCTCTCTCCCTGCCTCTCGCCCGCTCTCTCCCTGCCTCTCGCCCACTCTCTCGCCCGCCCTCTCCCTGCCTCACGCCCGCTCTCTCCCTGCCTCACGCCCGCTCTCTCCCTGCCTCTCGCACGATCTCTCCCTGCCTCTCGCCCGCTCTCTCCCTGCCGCTCGCCCGCTCTCTCCCTGCCTCTCGCCCGCTCTCCCACTGCCTCTCGCCCGCTCTCTCCCTGTCTCTCGCCCGCTCACTCCCTGCCTCTCGCCCGCTCTCTCCCTGCCTCTCACCCGCTCTCGCCCTCCCTCTCGCCCGCTTTCGCCCTCCCTCTCGCCCGCTCTCTCCCTGCCTCTCGCCCACTCTCTCCTTGCCTCTCAACTGCTCTGTCCCTGCCTCTCGCCCACTCTCTCCCTGTTTCTCGCCCGCTCTCTCGCTGCCTCTAACCACTCTCTCCCTGCCTCTCACCCACTCTCTCCCTGCCTCTCACCCACTCTCTCCCTGCCTCTCGCCCACTCTCCCCCTGCCTCTCACCAATTCTCACCCTGCCTCTCACCCACTCTCACCCTGCAGCTCGCCCGCTCTCTCCCTGCCTCTCGCCCGCTCTCTCCCTGCCTCTCTCCCTGCCTCTCTCCCTGCCACTCGCCCGCTCTCTCCCTGCCTCTCGCCCACTCTCTCCCTGCCTCTCGCCCACTCTCTCCCTGCCTCTCGCCCCCTCTCATCCTGCCTCTCGCCAACTTACTCCCTGCCTCTCACCCGCTCTGGCCCTGCCTCTCGCCCGCTCTCTCCCTGCCTCTCTCCCAGCCTCTTCCCTGCCTCTCGCCCGCTCTCTCCCTGCCTCTCTCCCAGCCTCTCTCCCTGCCTCTCTCCCTGCCTCTCGCCCACTGTCTCCCTGCCTCTCGCCCACTCTCTCCCTGCCTCTCGACCGCTCTGTTCCTGCCTCTCGCCCACTCACTCCCTGCCTCTCACCCACTCTCTCCCTGCCTCTCGCCCACTCTCCTCCGTGCCTCTCACCCACTTGTTCCCTGCCTCTCACCCACTCTCTCCCTGCCTCTCACCTACTCTCCCCCTTCCTCTCACCCACTCTCACCCTGCCTCTCACCCACTCTCTCCCTGCCCCTCACCTACTCTCCCCCTTCCTCTCAGCCACTCTCACCCTGCCTCTCACCCACTCTCACCCTGCCGCTCGCCCGCTCTCTCCCTGCCTCTCGCCCGCTCTCTCCCTGCCTCTCTCCATGCCTCTCGCCCACTCTCTCCCTGCCTCTCGCCCACTCTCTCCCTGCCTCTCGCACGCTCACTCCATGCCTCTCACCCGCTCTCTCCCTGCCTCTCGCCCGCACTCTCCCTGCCTCTCGCCCGCTCTCTCCCTGCCTCTCACCCGCTCTCTCCCTGCTTCTCGCCCCCTCTCTCCCTGCCTCTCGCCCGCTCTCTCCCTGCCTCTCGCCCATTCTCTCCCTGCATCTCGCCCACTCTTTCCCTGCCTCTCGCCCTCTCTCTCCCTGCCTCTTGACCGCTGTCTTCCTGCCTCTTGCCCACTCTCTCCCTGCCTCTCGCCCGCTCTCTCCCTGCCTCTCACCCGCTCTCTCCCTGCTTTTCACCCGCTCTCTCCCTGCCTCTCACCTGTTCTCTCCCTGCATCTCGCCCGCTCTCTCCCTGCCTCTCGCCCGCTCTCTCCCTGCCTCTCGCCCGCTCTCACCCTGCCTCTCGCCCGTTCTCTCCCTGCCTCTCACCCGCTCTCTCCCTGCCTCTCGCATGATCTCTCCCTGCCTCTCGCCCGCTCTCTCCCTGCCTCACGCCCACTCTCACCCTGCTTCTCGCCCGCTCTCTCCCTGCCTCTCGCCCGCTCTCTCCCTGCCGCTCGCCCACTCTCTCCCTGCCTCTCGCCCGCTCTCACACTGCATCGCGCCCGCTCTCTCCCTGTCTCTCGCCCGCTCACTCGCTGCCTCTCACCGCTCTCGCCCTCCCTCTCACCCACTCTCGCCCTCCCCTCTCGCCCGCTCTCTCCCTGCCTCTCGCCCACTCTCACACTGCCTCTCGCCTTCTCTCTCCCTGCCTCTCGCCCGCTCTCTCCCTGCCTCTCGCCCACTCTCTCGCCCCGCCCTCTCCCTGCCTCACGCCCGCTCTCTCCCTGCCTCACGCTCGCTCTCTCCCTGCCTCTCGCACGATCTCTCCCTGCCTCTCGCCCGCTCTCACCCTGCCACTCGCCCGCTCTCTCCCTGCCTCTCTCCTGCTCTCCCACTGCCTCTCGCCCGCTCTCTCCATGCCTCTCGCCCGCTCTCTCCCTGCCTCTCGCCCGCTCTCGCCCTCCCTCTCGCCCGCTCTCGCCCTCCCTCTCGCCCGCTCTCGCCCTCCCTCTCGCCCGCTCTCTCCCTGCCTCTCGCCCACTCTCACACTGCCTCTCGCCCACTCTCTCCCTGCCTCTCACCCCACTCTCTCCTTGCCTCTCAACTGCTCTGTCCCTGCCTCTCGCCCACTCTCTCCCTGTTTCTCGCCCGCCTCTCTCTCGCTGCCTCTAACCACTCTCTCCCTGCCTCTCACCCACTCTCTCCCTGCCTCTCACCCACTCTCTCCCTGCCTCTCGCCCACTCTCCCCCTGCCTCTCACCAACTCTCACCCTGCCGCTCGCCCGCTCTCTCCCTGCCTGTCGCCCGCTTTCTCCCTGCCTCTCTCCCTGCCTCTCTCCCTGCCACTCACCCGCTCTCTCCCTGCCTCTCGCCCACTCTCTCCCTGCCTCTCGCCCACTCTCTCCCTGCCTCTCGCCCACTCTCTCCCTGCCTCTCACCCGCTCTCTCCCTGCCTCTCGCCCGCTCTATCCCTGCCTCTCGCCCACTCTCCCCCTGCCTCTCGACAGCTCTCTCCCTGCCTCTCGCCCGACCTCTCACTCTGCCTCACGCCCACTCTCTCCCTGCCTCTCACCAACTCTCTCCCTGCCTCTCGCCCACTCTCTCCCTGCCTCTCGACCGCTATCTCCCTGCCTCTCACCCTCTCTCTCCCTGCCTCTCACACACTCTCTCCCTGCCTCTCACACACTCTCTCCCTGCCTCTCAACTGCTCTGTCCCTGCCTCTCGCCCAATCTCTCCCTGCCTCTCGCCCTCTCTCTCCCTGCCTCTCACCCACTCTCTCCCTGCCTCTCGCCCACTCTCTCCGTGCCTCTCAAACACTCTCCCCCTGCCTCTCGCCCACTCTCCCCCTGCCTCTCACCAACTCTCTCCCTGCCTCTCACCTACTCTCCCCCCTTCCTCTCACCCACTCACACCCTGCCTCTCACCCACTCTCACCCTGCTGCTCGCCCGCTCTCTCCCTGCCTCTCGCCCGCTCTCTCCCTGCCTCTCTCCCTGCCTCTCTCCCTGCCTCTCTCCCTGCCTCTCGCCCACTCTCTCCCTGCCTCTCGCCCACTCTCTCCCTGCCTCTCGCCCACTCTCTCCCTGCCTCTCGCCCGCTCACTCCCTGCCTCTCACACGCTCTCCTCCCTGCCTCTCACCCGCTCTCTCCCTGCCTCTCGCCCGCTCTCTCCCTGCCTCTCGCCCGCTCTCTCCTTGCTTCTCACCCGCTCTCTCCCTGCTTCTCACCCCCTCTCTCCCTGCCTCTCGCCCATTCTCTCCCTGTATCACGCTCACTCTTTCCCTGCCTCTCGCCCTCTCTCTCCCTGCCTCTCACCCACTCTCTCCCTGCCTTTCGCCCACTCTCTCCCTGCCTCTCGCCCACTCTCTCCCTGCCTCTCGCCCACTCTCACCCTACCTCTCGCCAACTTACTCCCTGCCTCTCACCCGCTCTGGCCCTGCCTCTCACCCGCTCTCGCCCTCCCTCTCGCCCACTCTCGCCCTCCCTCTCGCCCGTTCTCTCCCTGCCTCTCGCCCACTCTCTCCCTGCCACTCGCCCGCTCTCTCCCTGCCTCTCGCCCACTCTCTCCCTGCCTCTCGCCCACTCTCTCCCTGCCTCTCGCCCACTCTCTCCCTGCCTCTCGCCCACTCTCTCCCTGCCTCTCGCCCACTCTCTCCCTGCCTCTCGCCCACTCTCTCCCTGCCTCTCGCCCACTCTCTCCCTGCCTCTCGCCCACTCTTACCCTGCCTCTCGCCAACTTACTCCCTGCCTCTCACCCGCTCTGGCCCTGCCTCTCTCCCAGCCTCTCTCCCTGCCTCTCTCCCAGCCTCTCTCCCTGCCTCTCGCCCGCTCTCTCCCTGCCTCTCTCCCAGCCTCTCTCCCTGCCTCTCTCCCTGCCTCTCGCCCACTGTCTCGCTGCCTGTCGCCCACTCTCTCCCTGCCTCTCGACCGCTCTGTCCCTGCCTCTCGCCCACTCACTCCCTGCCTCTCGCCCCGCTCTCTCCCTGCCTCTCGTCCGCTCTATCCCTGCCTCTCGCATACTATCCCCCTGCCTCTCGACAGCTCTCTCCCTGCCTCTCGCCCACTCTCTCCGTGCCTTTCACCCACTCTCCCCCTGCCTCTCGCCCACTCTCCCCCTGCCTCTCACCCACTCTCTCCCTGCCTCTCACCTACTCTCCCCCCTTCCTCTCACACACTCACACCCTGCCTCTCACCCACTCTCACCCTGCCGCTCGCCCGCTCCCTCCCTGCCTCTCGCCCGCTCTCTCCCTGCCTCTCTCCCTGCCTCTCTCCCTGCCTCTCTCCCTGCCTCTCACCCACTCTCTCCCTGCCTCTCGCCCACTCTCTCCCTGCCTCTCGCCCGCTCACTCCCTGCCTCTCGCACACTCACTCCCTGCCTCTCACACGCTCTCTCCCTGCCTCTCACCCGCTCTCTCCCTGCCTCTCGCCCGCTCTCTCCCTGCCTCTCGCCCGCTCTCTCCCTGCCTCTCGCCCGCTCTCTCCCTGCCTCTCACCCATTCTCTCCCTCCATCTCGCCCACTCTTTCCCTGCCTCTCGCCCCTCTCTCTCCCTGCCTCTCGCCCACTCTCTCCCTGCCTCTCTCCCACTCTCTCCCTGCCTCTCGCCCACTCTCTCCCTGCCTCTCGCCCACTCTCATCCTGCCTCTCGCCAACTTACTCCCTGCCTCTCACGCGCTCTGGCCCTGCCTCTCGCCCGCTCTCTCCCTGCCTCTCTCCCAGCCTCTCTCCCTGCCTCTCGCCCGCTCTCTCCCTGCCTATCTCCCAGCCTCTCTCCCTGCCTCTCTCCCTGTCTCTCACCCACTCTCTCCCTGCCTCTCACCCACTGCCTCCCTGCCTCTCGCCCACTCTCCCCCTGCCACTCACCCACACTCAACCCTGCCTCTCAACCACTCTCACCCTGCCGCTCGCCCGTTCTCTCCCTGCCTCTCGCCCGCTCTCTCCCTGCCTCTCACCCTGCCTCTCACCCTGCCTCTCTCCCTGCCTCTCACCCTACCTCTCGCCCGCTCTCTCCCTGCCTCTCGCCCGCTCTCTCCCTGCCTCTCGCCCACTCTCCTCCCTGTGTCTCGCCAACTTACTCCCTGCCTCTCACCCCCTCTGGCCCTGCCTCTCGCCCGCTCTGTCCCTGCCTCTCTCCCAGCCTCTCTCCCTGCCTCTCTCGCTGCCTCTCGGCCGCTCTCTCCCTGCCTCTCTCCCCGCCTCTCTCCCTGCCTCTCTCCCTGCCTCTCGCCCACTCTCTCCCTCCCTCTCGCCCACTCTCTCCCTGCCTCTCGACCGCTCTCTCCTGCCTCTCGCCCACTCACTCCCTGCCTCTCGCCCGCTCTCTCCCTGCCTCTCGCCCGCTCTCACCCTACCTCTCGCCCGCTCTCTCCCTGCCTCTCGCCCGCTCTCTCCCTGCCTCTCGGCCGCTCTCTCCCTGCCTCTCGCCCGCTCTCTCCCTGCCTCTCGCCTGCTCTCTCCCTGCCTCTGGCCCGCTCTCTCCCTGCCTCTGGCCCGCTCTCTCCCTGCCTCTCGCCCGCTCTCTCCCTGCTTCTCGCCCACTCTCTCCCTGCTTCTCAACCGCTCTCTCCCTGCCTCTCACCTGCTCTCTCCCTGCCTCTCAACCGCTCTCTCCATGCCTCTCACACCCTCTCTCCCTGCCTCTTGCCCGTTCTCTCCCTGCCCTCACCCGCTCTCTCCCTGCCTCTCGCACGATCTCTCCCTGCCTCACGCCCGCTCTCTCCCTGCCTCTCGCCCACTCTCACCCTGCTTCTCGCCCGCTCTCCTCCCTGCCTCTCGCCCGCTCTCCTCCCTGCCTCTTGCCCACTCTCTCGCCCGCCCTCTCCCTGCATGACGCCCGCTCTCTCCCTGCCGCTCGCCCGCTCTCTCCCCTGCCTCTCGCCCGCTCTCTCCCTGCCTCTCGCCCGCTCTCCCACTGCCTCTCGCCCGCTCTCTCCCTGTCTCTCGCCCGCTCTCGCCCTCCCTCTCGCCCGCTCTCGCCCTCCCTCTCGCCAGCTCTCTCCCTGCCTCTCGCCCCACTCTCACACTGCCTCTCACCCACTCTCTCCCTGCCTCTCACCCCACTCTCTCCTTGCCTCTCAACTTCTCTGTCCCTGCCTCACAACTGCTCTGTCCCTGCCTCTCGCCCACTCTCTCCCTGTTTCTCGCCCGCTCTCTCGCTGCCTCTAACCACTCTCTCCCTGCCTCTCACCAACTCTCACCCTGCCTCTCACCCACTCTCACCCTGCCGCTCGCCCGCTCTCTCCCTGCCTCTCGCCCGCTCTCTCCCTGCCTCTCTCCCTGCCTCTCTCCCTGCCACTCGCCCGCTCTCTCCCTGCCTCTCGCCCACTCTCTCCCTGCCTCTCGCCCACTCTCTCCCTGCCTCTCGCCCACTCTCTCCCTGCCTCTCGCCCACTCTCTCCCTGCCTCTCGCCCACTCTCTCCCTGCCTCTCGCCCACTCTCTCCCTGCCTCTCGCCCACTCTCTCCCTGCCTCTCGCCCACTCTCTCCCTGCCTCTCGCCCACTCTTACCCTGCCTCTCGCCAACTTACTCCCTGCCTCTCACCCGCTCTGGCCCTGCCTCTCTCCCAGCCTCTCTCCCTGCCTCTCTCCCAGCCTCTCTCCCTGCCTCTCGCCCGCTCTCTCCCTGGCTCTCTCCCAGCCTCTCTCCCTGCCTCTCTCCCTGCCTCTCGCCCACTGTCTCCCTGCCTGTCGCCCACTCTCTCCCTGCCTCTCGACCGCTCTGTCCCTGCCTCTCGCCCACTCACTCCCTGCCTCTCGCCCCGCTCTCTCCCTGCCTCTCGTCCGCTCTATCCCTGCCTCGCCCACTATCCCCCTGCCTCTCGACAGCTCTCTCCCTGCCTCTCGCCCGACCTCTCACTCTGCCTCACGCCCAGTCTCTCCCTGCCTCTCACCAACTCTCTCCCTGCCTCTCGCCCACACTCTCCCTGCCTCTCGCCCGCTATCTCCCTGCCTCTCACCCTCTCTCTCCCTGCCTCTCACACACTCTCTCCCTGCCTCTCAACTGCTCTGTCCCTGCCTCTCGCCCACTCTCTCCCTGCCCTCTCGCCCACTCTCTCCGTGCCTCTCACCCACTCTCCCCCCTGCCTCTCGCCCACTCTCCCCCTGCCTCTCACCCACTCTCTCCCTGCCTCTCACCTACTCTCCCCCTTCCTCTCACCCACTCACACCCTGCCTCTCACCCACTCTCACCCTGCCGCTCGCCCGCTCTCTCCCTGCCTCTCGCCCGCTCTCTCCCTGCCTCTCTCCCTGCCTCTCTCCCTGCCTCTCGCCCACTCTCTCCCTGCCTCTCGCCCACTCTCTCCCTGCCTCTCGCCTGCTCACTCCCTGCCTCTCGCACACTCACTCCCTGCCTCTCACACGCTCTCTCCCTGCCTCTCACTCGCTCTCCTCCCTGCCTCTCGCCCGCTCTCTCCCCTGCCTCTCGCCCGCTCTCTCCCTGCCTCTCGCCCGCTCTCTCCCTGCCTCTCGCCCTTTCTCTCCCTCCATCTCGCCCACTCTTTCCCTGCCTCTCGCCCTCTCTCTCCCTGCCTCTCGCCCACTCTCTCCCTGCCTCTCTCCCACTCACTCCCTGCCTCTCGCCCACTCCTCACCCTGCCTCTCGCCCACTCTCATCCTGCCTCTCGCCAACTTACTCCCTGCCTCTCACCCGCTCTGGCCCTGCTCTGCCTCTCGCCCGCTCTCTCCCTGCCTCTCTCCCAGCCTCTCTCCCTGGCTCTCGCCCGCTCTCTCCCTGCCTCTCTCCCAGCCTCTCTCCCTGCCACTCTCCCCTGCCTCTCGCCCACTGTCTCCCTGCCTCTCGCCCACTTCTCTCCTGCATCTCGACCGCTCTGTCCCTGCCTCTCGCCCACTCACTCCCTGCCTCTCGCCCACTCACTCCCTGCCTCTCACCCACTCTCTCCCTGCCTCTCGCCCACTCTCTCCGTGCCTCTCACCCCACTCGTTCCCTGCCTCTCACCCACTCTCTCTCCCCTGCCTCTCACCTACTCTCCCCCTTCCTCTCACCCACTCTCACCCTGCCTCTCACCCACTCTCTCCCCTGCCCCTCACCTACTCTCCCCCCTGCCTCTCACCCACTCTCACCCTGCCTCTCACCCACTCTCACCCTGCCGCTCCGCCCGCTCTCTCCCTGCCTCTCGCCCACCTCTCTCCCTGCCTCTCTCCCTGCCTCTCTCCATGCCTCTCGCCCACTCTCTCCCTGCCTCCTCGCCCACTCTCTCCCTGCCTCTCGCCCGCTCTCTCCCTGCTCTCGCACGCTCACTCCCTGCCTCTCGCCCGCTCTCTCCCTGCCTCTCGCCCGCTCTCTCCCTGCCTCTCGCCCGCCTCTCCTCCCTGCCTCTCGCCCGCTCTCTCCCTGCTTCTCGCCCCCCTCTCTCCCTGCCTCTCGCCCGCTCTCTCCCTGCCTCTCGCCCATTCTCTCTCTGCATCTCGCACACTCTATCCCTGCCTCTCGCCCTCTCACTCCCTGCCTCTTGACCGCTGTCTCCCTGCCTCTTGCCCACTCTCTCCCTGCCTCTCGCCCGCTCTCTCCTCGTCCCTGCTCCACCCCTCCTCCCTGCCTCTCACCTGTTCTCTCCCTGCATCTCGGCCCGCTCTCTCCCTGCCTCACGCTCGCTCTCCTCCCTGCCTCTCGCCCCGCTCTCTCCCTGCCTCTCGCCCGTCTCTCCCTGCCTCTCACCCGCTCTCTCCCCTGCCTCTCGCACGATCTCTCCCTGCCTCTCGCCCGCTCTCTCCCTGCCTCACCGCCACTCTCACCCTGCTTCTTGCCCCGTCTCTCCCTGCCTCTCGCCCGCTCTCTCCCTGCCGCTCGCCCGCTCACTCGCTGCCTCTCACCCGCTCTCGCCCTCCCTCTCGCCCGCTCTCGCCCTCCCACTCGCCCTCTCTCTCCCTGCCTCTCGCCCACTCTCACACTGCCTCTCGCCCGCTCTCTCCCTGCCTCTCGCGCGCTCTCTCCTGCATCTCGCCCACTCTCTCACCCCGCCCTCTCCCTGCCTCACGCCCGCTCTCTCCCTGCCTCACGCCCGCTCTCTCCCTGCCTCTCGCACGATCTCTCCCTGCCTCTCGCCCGCTCTCTCCCTGCCACTCGCCCGCTCTCTCCCTGCCTCTCTCGCCCGCTCTCCCACTGCCTGTCGCCCGCTCTCTCCCTGCCTCTCGCCCGCTCTCTCCCTGCCTCTCGCCCACTCTCACACTGCCTCTCGCCCGCTCTCTCCTGCATCTCGCCCACTCTTTCCCTGCCTCTCGCCCTCTCTCTCCCTGCCTCTTGACCGTGTCTCCCTGCCTCTCGCCCGCTCTCTCCCTGCCTCTCATCCCGCTCTCTCCCTGCTTCTCACACGCTCTCTCCCTGCCTCTCACCTGTTCTCTCCCTGCCTCTCGCCCGCTCTGCTCCCTGCCTCTGCTCGCCCTCTCTCCCTGCCTCTCGCCCGCTCTGTCCCTGCCTCTCGCACCGCTCTCGTCCCTGCCTCTCGCCCACTCTCTACCTGCTTCTCGCCCGCCTCTCTCCCTGCTTCTCACCCGCTCTCTCCATGCCTCTCGCACGATCTCTCCCTGCCTCTCGCCCGCTCTCTCTGCCTCTCGCCCACTCTCCAGCCCTGCCTCTCCCCCTCCTCCCTGCCTCTCGCCGGCTCTCTCCCTGCCGCTCGCCCGCTATCTCCCGCCGCTCTCCCTCCCTGCCTCGCGCCCGCTCTCTCCCTGTTTCTCGCCCGCTCACACCCTGCCTCTCACCCGATCGCCCTCCTCGCCGCTCGCCCGCTCTCGCCCTCCCTCTCGCCTCACGCACTCTCCCTGCCTCTCGACCGCTCTGTCCCTGCCTCTCGCCCGCTCTCTCCCTGCCTCTCGCCCGCTCTCTCCCTGCCTCTCGCCCGCTTCTCCTGCCTCTCGCCCACTCTCTCGCCCGCGCCCTCTCCTGCCTCACGCCGCTCTCTCTCCCTGCTCACGCCCGCTCTCTCCCTGCCTCTCGCACGATCTCTCCCTGCCTCTCGCACTCGCTCTCTCCCTGCCGCTCGCACCGCTCTCTCCCTGCCTCTCTGCCCGCTCTCTCCACTGCCTCTCGCCCGCTCTCTCCCTGTCTCTCGCCCCACTCACTCCCTGCCTCTCACCCGCTCTCGCCCTCCCTCTCGCCCGCTCTCGCCCTCCCTCTCGCCCGCTCTCTCCCTGCCTCTCGCCACTCTCACACTGCCTCTCGCCCACTCTCTCCCTGCCTCTCACCCACTCTCTCCTTGCCTCTCAACTGCTCTGTCCCTGCCTCTCGCCCACTCTCTCCCTGTTTCTCGCCCGCTCTCTCGCTGCCTCTAACCACTCTCTCCCTGCCTCTCACCCACTCTCTCCCTCGCTCACCCACTCTCTCCATGCCTCTCGCACGATCTCTCCCTGCCTCTCGCCCCGCTCTCTCTCTGCCTCTCGCCCACTCTCACCCTGCCTCTCGCCCGCTCTCTCCCTGCCTCTCGCCCGCTCTCTCCCTGCGCTCGCCCCGCTATCTCCCTGCCGCTCGCCCGCTATCTCCCTGCCTCGCGCCCCGCTCTCTCCCTGTTTCTCGCCCGCTCACTCCCTGCCTCCCACCCGCTCTCGCCCTCCCCGCTCGCCCGCTCTCTCGCCCTCCCTCTCGCCCACTCTCTCCCTGCCTCTCGACCGCTCTGTCCCTGCCTCTCGCCCGCTCTCCTCCCTGCCTCTCGCCCGCTCTCTGCCCTCCTCCGCCCACGCTCTCGCCCGCCCTCTCCCTGCCTCACGCCCGCTCTCTCCCTGCCTCACGCCCGCTCTCCCTGCCTCTCGCACGATCTCTCCCTGCCTCTCGCCCGCTCTCTCCCTGCGCGCGCCCGCTCTCTCCCTGCCTCTCGCCCGCTCTCCCACTGCCTCTCGCCCGCTCTCTCCCCTGTCTCTCGCCCGCTCACTCCCTGTCTCTCGCCCGCTCACTCCCTGCCTCTCACCCGCTCTCGCCCTCCCTCTCGCCCGCTTTCGCCCTCCCTCTCGCCCGCTCTCTCCCTGCCTCTCGCCCACTCTCACACTGCCTCTCGCCCACTCTCTCCCTGCCTCTCACCCACTCTCTCCTTGCCTCTCAACTGCTCTGTCCCTGCCTCTCGCCCACTCTCTCCCTGTTTCTCGCCCGCTCTCTCGCTGCCTCTAACCACTCTCTCCCTGCCTCTCACCCACTCTCTCCCTGCCTCTCGCCCACTCTCACACTGCCTCTCGCCCACTCTCTCCCTGCCTCTCACCCACTCTCTCCTTGCCTCTCGCCCATTCTCTCCCTGCATCTCGCACGCTCTCACCCTGTTTCTCGCCCGCCTCTCTCGCTGCCTCTAACCACTCTCTCCCTGCCTCTCACCCACTCTCTCCCTGCCTCTCACCCACTCTCTCCCTGCCTCTCGCCCACTCTCCCCCTGCCTCTCACCAATTCTCACCCTGCCTCTCACCCACTCTCACCCTGCAGCTCGCCCCCGCTCTCTCCCTGCCTCTCGCCCGCTCTCTCCCTGCCTCTCTCCCTGCTGCCTCTCCCTGCCACTCGCCCGCTCTCTCCCCTGCCTCTCGCCCACTCTCTCCCTGCCTCTCGCCCACTCTCTCCCTGCCTCTCGCCCCCTCTCATCCTGCCTCTCGCCAACTTACTCCCTGCCTCTCACCCGCTCTGGCCCCTGCCTCTCGCCCGCTCTCTCCCTGCCTCTCTCCAGCCTCTCTCCCTGCCTCTCGCCCGCTCTCTCCCTGCCTCTCTCCCAGCCTCTCTCCCTGCCTCTCTCCCTGCCTCTCGCCCACTGTCTCCCTGCCTCTCGCCCACTCTCTCCCTGCCTCTCGACCGCTCTGTTCCTGCCTCTCGCCCACTCACTCCTGCCTCTCAACCACTCTCTCCCTGCCTCTCGCCCACTCTCTCGTGCCTCTCACCCACTTGTTCCCTGCCTCTCACCCACTCTCTCCCTGCCTCTCACCTACTCTCCCCCTTCCTCTCACCCACTCTCACCCTGCCTCTCACCCACTCTCTCCCTGCCCCTCACCTACTCTCCCCCTTCCTCTCACCCACTCTCACCCTGCCTCTCACCCACTCTCACCCTGCCGCTCGCCCCGCTCTCTCCCTGCCTCTCGCCCCGCTCTCCTCCCCTGCTCTCCATGCCTCTCGCCCACTCTCTCCCTGCCTCTCGCCCACTCTCTCCCTGCCCTCGCACGCTCACTCCATGCCTCTCACCCCGCTCTCTCCCTGCCTCTCGCCCGCACTCTCCCTGCCTCTCGCCCCGCTCTCTCCCTGCCTCTCACCCGCTTCTCTCCCCTGCTTCTCGCCCCTCTCTCCCTGCCTCTCGCCCGCTCTCTCCCTGCCTCTCGCCCATTCTCTCCCTGCATCTCGCCCACTCTTTCCCTGCCTCTCGCCCTCTCTCTCCCTGCCTCTTGACCGCTGTCTTCCTGCCTCTTGCCCACTCTCTCCCTGCCTCTCGCCCGCTCTCTCCCTGCCTCTCACCCGCTCTCTCCCTGCTTTTCACCCGCTCTCTCCTGCCTCTCACCTGTTCTCTCCCTGCATCTCGCCCGCTCTCTCCCTGCCTCTCGCCCGCTCTCACCCTGCTCTCGCCCGTTCTCTCCCTGCCTCTCACCCGCTCTCTCCCTGCCTCTCGCATGATCTCTCCCTGCCTCTCGCCCGCTCTCTCCCTGCCTCACGCCCACTCTCACCCTGCTTCTCGCCCGCTCTCTCCCTGCCTCTCGCCCGCTCTCTCCCTGCCGCTCGCCCACTCTCTCCCTGCATCTCGCCCGCTCTCACACTGCATCGCGCCCGCTCTCTCCCTGTCTCTCGCCCGCTCACTCGCTGCCTCTCACCGCTCTCGCCCTCCCTCTCACCCACTCTCGCCCTCCCTCTCGCCCGCTCTCTCCCTGCCTCTCGCCACTCTCACACTGCCTCTCGCCTTCTCTCTCCCTGCCTCTCGCCCGCTCTCTCCCTGCCTCTCGCCCACTCTCTCGCCCGCCCCTCTCCCTGCCTCACGCCCGCTCTCTCCCTGCCTCACGCTCGCTCTCTCCCTGCCTCTCGCACGATCTCTCCTGCCTCTCGCCCGCTCTCACCCTGCCACTCGCCCGCTCTCTCCCTGCCTCTCTCCTGCTCTCCCACTGCCTCTCGCCCGCTCTCTCCATGCCTCTCGCCCGCTCTCTCCCTGCCTCTCGCCCGCTCTCGCCCTCCCCTCTCGCCCGCTCTCGCCCTCCCTCTCGCCCGCTCTCGCCCTCCCTCTCGCCCGCTCTCTCCCTGCCTCTCGCCCACTCTCACACTGCCTCTCGCCCACTCTCTCCCTGCCTCTCACCCACTCTCTCCTGCTCTCGCCTCTCACTGCTCTGTCCCTCTCTCGCCCACTCTCTCCCTGTTTCTCGCCCGCTCTCCTCGCTGCCTCTAACCACTCCTCTCCCTGCCTCTCACCCACTCTCTCCCTGCCTCTCACCCACTCTCTCCCTGCCTCTCGCCCACTCTCCCCCCTGCCTCTCACCAACTCTCACCCTGCCGCTCGCCCGCTCTCTCCCTGCCTGTCGCCCGCTTCTCCCTGCCTCTCTCCCTGCCTCTCTCCCTGCCACTCACCCGCTCTCTCCTGCCTCTCGCCCACTCTCTCCCTGCCTCTCGCCCACTCTCTCCCTGCCTCTCGCCCACTCTCTCCCTGCCTCTCACCCGCTCTCTCCCTGCCTCTCGCCCGCTCTATCCCTGCCTCTCGCCCACTCTCCCCCTGCCTCTCGACAGCTCTCTCCCTGCCTCTCGCCCGACCTCTCACTCTGCCTCACGCCCACTCTCTCCCTGCCTCTCACCAACTCTCTCCCTGCCTCTCGCCCACTCTCTCCTGCCTCTCGACCGCTATCTCCCTGCCTCTCACCCTCTCTCTCCCTGCCTCTCACACACTCTCTCCCTGCCTCTCACACACTCTCTCCCTGCCTCTCAACTGCTCTGTCCCTGCCTCTCGCCCACTCTCTCCCTGCCTCTCGCCCTCTCTCTCCCTGCCTCTCACCCACTCTCTCCCTGCCTCTCGCCCACTCTCTCCGTGCCTCTCAACCACTCTCTCCCTGCCTCTCGCCCACTCTCCCCCTGCCTCTCACCAACTCTCTCCCTGCCTCTCACCTACTCTCCCCCTTCCTCTCACCCACTCACACCCTGCCTCTCACCCACTCTCACCCTGCTGCTCGCCCGCTCTCTCCCTGCCTCTCGCCCGCTCTCTCCCTGCCTCTCTCCCTGCCTCTCTCCCTGCCTCTCGCCCACTCTCTCCCTGCCTCTCGCCCACTCTCTCCCTGCCTCTCGCCCACTCTCTCCCTGCCTCTCGCCCGCTCACTCCCTGCCTCTCACACGCTCTCTCCCTGCCTCTCACCCGCTCTCTCCCTGCCTCTCGCCCGCTCTCTCCCTGCCTCTCGCCCGCTCTCTCCTTGCTTCTCACCCGCTCTCTCCCTGCTTCTCATCCCCTCTCTCCCTGCCTCTCGCCCATTCTCTCCCTGTATCACGCTCACTCTTTCCCTGCCTCTCGCCCTCTCTCTCCCTGCCTCTCACCCACTCTCTCCCTGCCTTTCGCCCACTCTCTCCCTGCCTCTCGCCCACTCTCTCCCTGCCTCTCGCCCACTCTCACCCTGCCTCTCGCCAACTTACTCCCTGCCTCTCACCGCTCTGGCCCTGCCTCTCACCCGCTCTCGCCCTCCCTCTCGCCCACTCTCGCCCTCCCTCTCGCCCGCTCTCTCCCTGCCTCTCGCCCACTCTCACACTGCCTCTCGCCCACTCTCTCCCTGCCTCTCGCCCGCTCTCTCCCTGCCTCTCGCCCACTCTCTCGCCCGCCCTCTCCCTGCCTCACGCCCGCTCTCTCCCTGCCTCACGCTCGCTCTCCTCCCTGCCTCTCGCACGATCTCTCCCTGCCTCTCGCCCGCTCTCACCCTGCCACTCGCCCGCTCTCTCCCTGCCTCTCGCCCGCTCTCCCACTGCCTCTCGCCCGCTCTCTCCATGCCTCTCGCCCGCTCTCTCCCTGCCTCTCAACTGCTCTGTCCCTGCCTCTCGCCCACTCTCTCCCTGTTTCTCGCCCGCTCTCTCGCTGCCTCTAACCACTCTCTCCCTGCCTCTCACCCACTCTCTCCCTGCCTCTCACCCACTCTCCTCCCCTGCTCTCGCCCACCTCTCCCCCTGCCTCTCACCAACTCTCACCCTGCCGCTCGCCCGCTCTCTCCCTGCCTGTCAACCGCTTTCTCCCTGCCTCTCTCCCTGCCTCTCTCCCTGCCACTCGCCCGCTCTCTCCCTGCCTCTCGCCCACTCTCTCCCCTGCCTCTCGCCCACTCTCTCCCTGCCTCTCGCCCACTCTCTCCCTGCCTCTCGCCCGCTCTCTCCCTGCCTCTCGCCCGCTCTATCTCTGCCTCTCGCCCACTCTCCCCCTGCCTCTCGACAGCTCTCTCCCTGCCTCTCGCCCGACCTCTCACTCTGCCTCACGCCCCACTCTCTCCCTGCCTCTCACCAACTCTCTCCCTGCCTCTCGCCCACTCTCTCCCTGCCTCTCGACCGCTATCTCCCTGCCTCTCACCCTCTCTCTCCCTGCCTCACACACACTCTCTACCTGCCTCTCGCCCTCTCTCTCCCTGCCTCTCACCCACTCTCTCCCTGCCTCTCGCCCACTCTCTCCGTGCCTCTCACCCACTCTCTCCCTGCCTCTCGCCCACTCTCCCCCTGCCTCTCACCAACACTCTCCCTGCCTCTCACCTACTCTCCCCCTTCCTCTCAACCACTCACACCCTGCCTCTCACCCACTCTCACCCTGCTGCTCGCCCGCTCTCTCCCTGCCTCTCGCCCGCTCTCTCCCTGCCTCTCTCCCTGCCTCTCTCCCTGCCTCTCGCCCACTCTCTCCCTGCCTCTCGCCCACTCTCTCCCTGCCTCTCGCCCACTCTCTCCCTCCCTCTCGCCCGCTCACTCCCTGCCTCTCACACGCTCTCTCCCTGCCTCTCACACGCTCTCTCCCTGCCTCTCGCCCGCTCTCTCCCTGCCTCTCGCCCGCTCTCTCCTTGCTTCTCACCCGCTCTCTCCCTGCTTCTCACCCCCTCTCTCCCTGCCTCTCGCCCATTCTCTCCCTGTATCACTCTTACTCTTTCCCTGCCTCTCGCCCTCTCTCTCCCTGCCTCTCACCCACTCTCTCCCTGCCTCTCGCCCACTCTCTCCCTGCCTCTCGCCCACTCTCTCCCTGCCTCTCGCCCACTCTCACCCTGCCTCTCGCCCGCTATCCCCCTGCCTCTCTCCCAGCCTCTCTCCCTGCCTCTCGCCCACTCTCTCCCTGCCTCTCTCCCTGCCTCTCTCCCTGCCTCTCGCCCACTATCTCCCTGCCTCTCACCAACTCTCTCCCTGCCTCTCGCCCACTCTCTCCCTGCCTCTCGCCCGCTATCCCCCTGCCTCTCACCCTCTCTCTCCCTGCCTCTCACCCACTCTCTCCCTGCCTCTCAACTGCTCTGTCCCTGCCTCTCGCCCACTCTCTCCCAGCCTCTCACCCGTTCTCCCTCTGCCTCTCACCCACTCTCTCCCTGCCTCTCGACCACTCTCCGCCTGCCTCTCACCCACTCTCTCCCTGCCTCTCACCTATCTCCCCCTTCCTCTCACCCACTCTCACCCTGCCTCTCACCCACTCTCTCCCTGCCTCTCACCTACTCTCCCCCTTCCGCTCACCCACTCTCACCCTGCCTCTCACCCACTCTCACCCTGCCGCTCGCCCCGCTCTCTCCCTGCCTCACGCCCGCTCTCTCCCTGCCTCTCTCCCTGCCTGTCTCGCTGCCCTCTCGCCCACTCTCTCCCTGCCTCTCGCCCGCTCTCTCCCTGCCTCTCGCCCGCTCTCTCCCTGTCTCTCGCACGCTCACTTCCTGCCTCTCACCCGCTCTCTCCCTGCCTCTCACCCGCTCTCTCCCTGCCTCACGCCCGCACTCTCCCTGCCTCTCGCCCGCTCTCTCCCTGCCTCTCACCCGCTCTCTCCCTGCTTCTCGCCCCCTCTCTCCCTGCCTCTCGCCCGCTCTCTCCCTGCCTCTCGCCGCCTCTCTCCCTGCATCTCGCCCATTCTCTCCCTGCATCTCGCCCACTCTTTCCCTGCCTCTCGCCCTCTCTCTCCCTGCCTCTTGACCGCTGTCTCCCTGCCTCTTGCCCGCTCTCTCCCTGCCTCTCGCCCGCTCTCTCCCTGCCTCTCGCCCGCTCTCTCCCTGCCTCTCGCCCGCTCTCTCCCACCCTGCCTCTCGACCGCTCTCTCCCTGCCTCTGGCCCGCTCTCTCCCTGCCTCTCGCCCACTCTCTACCTGCTTCTCGCCCGCTCTCTCCCTGCTTCTCACCCGCTCTCTCCCTGCCTCTCGCATGATCTCTCCCCTGCCTCTCGCCCGCTCTCTCTCTGCCTCTCGCCCACTCTCACCCTGCCTCTCGCCCGCTCTCTCCCTGCCTCTCGCCCGCTCTCTCCCTGCCGCTCGCCCGCTATCTCCCTGCCGCTCGCCCGCTATCTCCCTGCCTCGCGCCCGCTCAATCCCTGTTTCTCGCCCGCTCACACCCTGCCTCTCACCCGCTCTCGCCCTCCCCGCTCGCCCGCTCTCGCCCTACCTCTCGCCCACTCTCTCCCTGCCTCTCGACCGCTCTGTCCCTGCCTCTCGCCCGCTCTCTCCCTGCCTCTCGCCCGCTCTCTCCCTGCCTCTTGCCCACTCTCTCGCCCGCCCTCTCCCTGCCTCACGCCCGCTCTCTCCCTGCCTCACGCCCGCTCTCTCCCTGCCTCTCACACAATCTCTCCCTGCCTCTCGCCCGCTCTCTCCCTGCCGCTCGCCCGCTCTCTCCCTGCCTCTCGCCCGCTCTCCCACTGCCTCTCGCCCGCTCTCTCCCTGTCTCTCGCCCGCTCACTCCCTGCCTCTCACCCGCTCTCGCCCTCCCTCTCGCCCGCTCTCGCCCTCCCTCTCGCCCGCTCTCTCCCTGCCTCTCGCCCACTCTCACACTGCCTCTCGCCCACTCTCTCCCTGCCTCTCACCCAATCTCTCCTTGCCTCTCAACTGCTCTGTCCCTGCCTCTCGCCCACTCTCTCCCTGTTTCTCGCCCGCTCTCTCGCTGCCTCTAACCACTCTCTCCCTGCCGCTCACCCACTCTCTCCCTGCCTCTCACCCACTCTCTCCCTGCCTCTCGCCCACTCTCCCCCTGCCTCTCACCAACTCTCACCCTGCCTCTCACCCACTCTCACCCTGCCGCTCGCCCGCTCTCTCCCTGCCTCTCGCCCGCTCTCTCCCTGCCTCTCGCCCGCTCTCTCCCTGCCTCTCGCCCGCTCTCTCCCTGCCTCTCGCCCGCTCTCTCCCTGCCTCTCGCCCGCTCTCTCCCTGCCTCTCGCCCGCTCTCTCCCTGCCTCTGGCCCGCTCTCTCCCTGCCTCTCGCCCACTCTCTACCTGCTTCTCGCCCGCTCTCTCCCTGCTTCTCACCCGCTCTCTCCCTGCCTCTCGCACGATCTCTCCCTGCCTCTCGCCTGCTCTCTCTCTGCCTCTCGCCCACTCTCACCCCTGCCTCTCGCCCGCTCTCTCCCTGCCTCTCGCCCGCTCTCTCCCTGCCGCTCGCCCCGCTATCTCCCTGCCGCTCGCCCGCTATCTCCCTGCCTCGCGCCTGCTCTCTCCCTGTTTCTCGCCCGTTCACACCCTGCCTCTCACCCGCTCTCGCCCTCCCCGCTCGCCCGCTCTCGCCCTCCCCTCTCGCCCACTCTCTCCCTGCCTCTCGACCGCTCTGTCCCTGCCTCTCGCCCGCTCTCTCCCTGCCTCTCGCCCGCTCTCTCCCTGCCTCTCGCCCACTCTCTCGCCCGCCCTCTCCCTGCCTCATGCCCGCTCTCTCCCTGCCTCACGCCCGCTCTCTCCCTGCCTCTCGCACGATCTCTCCCTGCCTCTCGCCCGCTCTCTCCCTGCCGCTCGCCCGCTCTCTCCCTGCCTCTCGCCCGCTCTCCCACTGCCTCTCGCCCGCTCTCTCCCTGTCTCTCGCCCGCTCACTCCCTGCCTCTCACCCACCTCTCGCCCTCCCTCTCGCCCGCTCTCGCCCTCCCCTCTCGCCCACTCTCTCCCTGCCTCTCGCCCACTCTCTCCCTGCCTCTCGCCCACTCTCTCTCTGCCTCTCGCCCACTCTCCCCCTGCCTCTCGACAGCTCTCTCCCTGCCTGTCGCCCGACCTCTCACTCTGCCTCACGCCCACTCTCTCCCTGCCTCTCACCAACTCTCTCCCTGCCTCTCGCCGACTCTCTCCCTGCCTCTCGCCTGCTCTCTCCCTGCCTCTCTCCCAGCCTCTCTCCCTGCCTCTCGCCCGCTCTCTCCCTGCCTCTCTCCCAGCCTCTCTCCCTGCCTCTCTCCCTGCCTCTCGCCCACTCTCTCCCTGCCTCTCGACCGCTCTGTCCCTGCCTCTCGCCCACTCACTCCCTGCCTCTCGCCCGCTCTCTCCCTGCCGCTCGCCCGCTCTCTCCCTGCCTCTAGCCCACTCTCCCCCTGCCTCTCGACAGCTCTCTCCCTGCCTCTCGCCCGACCTCTCACTCTGCCTCACGCCCACTCTCTCCCTGCCTCTCACCAACTCTCTCCCTGCCTCTCGCCGACTCTCTCCCTGCCTCTCGCCCGCTATCTCCCTGCCTCTCACCCTCTCTCTCCATGTCTCTCACCCACTCTCCCCCTTCCTCTCACCCACTCTCACCCTGCCTCTCACCCACTCTCACCCTGCCGCTCGCCCGCTCTCTCCCTGCCTCTCGCCCGCTCTCTCCCTGCCTCTCTCCCTGCCTCTCGCCCACTCTCTCCCTGCCTCTCGCCCACTCTCTCCCTGCCTCTCGCCCGCTCTCTCCCTGCCTCTCGCACACTCACTCCCTGCCTCTCACATGCTCTCTCCCTGCCTCTCACCCGCTCTCTCCCTGCCTCTCGCCCGCACTCTCCCTGCCTCTCGCCCGCTCTCTCCCTGCCTCTCACCCGCTCTCTCCCTGCTTCTCGCCCCCTCTCTCCCTGCTTCTCGCCCCCTCTCTCCCTGCCTCTCTCCCGCTCTCTCCCTGCCTCTCGCCCATTCTCTCCCTGCATCTCGCCCACTCTTTCCCTGCCCCTCGCCCTCTCTCTCCCTGCCTCTCGCCCACTCTCTCCCTGCCTCTCGCCCACTCTCTCCCTGCCTCTCGCCCACTCTCGCCCTGCCTCTCGCCCACTCTCACCCTGCCTCTCGCCAACTTACTCCCTGCCTCTCACCCGCTCTGGCCCTGCCTCTCACCCGCTCTCTCCCTTTCTCTCTCCCAGCCTCTCTCCCTGCCTCTCGCCCGCTCTCTCCCAGCCTCTCTCCCAGCCTCTCTCCCTGCCTCTCTCCCTGCCTCTCGCCCACTGTCTCCCTGCCTCTCGCCCACTCTCTCCCTGCCTCTCGACCGCTCTGTCCCTGCCTCTCGCCCACTCACTCCCTGCCTCTCGCCCGCTCTCTCCCTGCCTCTCGCCCGCTCTATCCCTGCCTCTCGCACACTCTACCCCTGCCTCTCGACAGCTCTCTCCCTGCCTCTCGCCCGACCTCTCACTCTGCCTCACGCCCACTCTCTCCCTGCCTCTCACCAACTCTCTCCCTGCCTCTCGCCCACTCTCTCCCTGCCTCTCGCCCGCTATCTCCCTGCCTCTCACCCTCTCTCTCCCTGCCTCTCACCCAATCTCTCCCTGCCTCTCAACTGCTCTGTCCCTTTCTCTCGCCCACTCTCTCCCTGCCTCTCGCCCACTCTCTCCCTGCCTCTCGCCCGCTCTCTCCCTGCCTCTCGCACACTCACTCCCTGCCTCTCACATGCTCTCTCCCTGCCTCTCACCCGCTCTCTCCCTGCCTCTCGCCCGCACTCTCCCTGCCTCTCGCCCGCTCTCTCCCTGCCTCTCACCCGCTCTCTCCCTGATTCTCGCCCCCTCTCTCCCTGCTTCTCGCCCCCTCTCTCCCTGCCTCTCTCCCGCTCTCTCCCTGCCTCTCGCCCATTCTCTCCCTGCATCTCGCCCACTCTTTCCCTGCCCCTCGCCCTCTCTCTCCCTGCCTCTCGCCCACTCTCTCCCTGCCTCTCGCCCACTCTCTCCCTGCCTCTCGCCCACTCTCGCCCTGCCTCTCGCCCACTCTCACCCTGCCTCTCACCAACTTACTCCCTGCCTCTCACCCGCTCTGGCCCTGCCTCTCACCCGCTCTCTCCCTGTCTCTCTCCCTGCCTCTCGCCCGCTCTATCCCAGCCTCTCTCCCAGCCTCTCTCCCTGCCTCTCTCCCTGCCTCTCGCCCACTGTCTCCCTGCCTCTCGCCCACTCTCTCCCTGCCTCTCGACCGCTCTGTCCCTGCCTCTCGCCCACTCACTCCCTGCCTCTCGCCCGCTCTCTCCCTGCCTCTCGCCCGCTCTATCCCTGCCTCTCGCACACTCTACCCCTGCCTCTCGACAGCTCACTCCCTGCCTCTCACCCGACCTCTCACTCTGCCTCACGCCCACTCTCTCCCTGCCTCTCACCAACTCTCTCCCTGCCTCTCACCCACTCTCTCCCTGCCTCTCGCCCGCTATCTCCCTGCCTCTCACCCTCTCTCTCCCTGCCTCTCACCCACTCTCTCCCTGCCTCTCAACTGCTCTGTCCCTGCCTCTCGCCCACTCTCTCCCTGCCTCTCGCCCGCTCTCTCCCTGCCTCTCACCCACTCTCTCCCTGCCTCTCGCCCACTCTCTCCGTGCCTCTCACCCACTCTCTCCCTGCCTCTCGCCCACTCTCCCCCTGCCTCTCACCCACTCTCTCCCTGCCTCTCACCTACTCTCCCCCTTCCTCTCACCCACTCTCACCCTTCCTCTCACCCACTCTCACCCTGCCGCTCGCCCGCTCTCTCCCTGCCTCTCGCCCGCTCTCTCCCTGCCTCTCTCCCTGCCTCTCTCCCTGCCTCTCGCCCACTCTCTCCCTGCCTCTCGCCCACTCTCTCCCTGCCTCTCGCCCGCTCTCTCCATGCCTCTCGCACACTCACTCCCTGCCTCTCTCACGCTCTCTCCCTGCCTCTCACCCGCTCTCTCCCTGCCTCTCGCCCGCTCTCTCCCTGCCTCTCGCCCGCTCTCTCCCTGCCTCTCACCCGCTCTCTCCCTTCTTCTCCCCCCCTCTCTCCCTGCCTCTCGCCCACTCTCTCCCTGCCTCTCGCCCGCACTCTCCCTGCCTCTCGCCCGCTCTCTCCCTGCCTCTCACCCGCTCTCTCCCTGCCTCTCACCCGCTCTCTCCCTGCTTCTCGCCCCCTCTCTCCCTGCCTCTCTCCCATTCTCTCCCTGCATCTCGCCCACCCTTTCCCTGCCTCTCACCCACTCTCTCCCTGCCTCTCTCCCACTCTCACCCTGCTATCTCCCGCTCTCTCCCTGCCTCTCGCCCGCTCTCGCCCTGCCTCTACACACTCTCTCCCTGCCTCTCACCCACTCTCTCCCTGCCTCTCAACTGCTCTGTCCCTGCCTCTCGCCCACTCTCTCCCTGCATCTCGCCCACTCTCTCCCTGTCTCTAACCACTCTCTCCCTGCCTCTCACCCACTCTCTCCCTGCCTCTCACCCACTGTCTCCCTGCCTCTCGCCCACTCTCCCCCTGCCACTCACCCACACTCAACCTGCCTCTCAACCACTCTCACCCTGCCGCTCGCCCGCTCTCTCCCTGCCTCTCGCCCGCTCTCTCCCTGCCTCTCGCCCACTCTCTCCCTGCCTCTCACCCTGCCTCTCACCCTGCCTCTCACCCTGCCTCTCTCCCTGCCTCTCTCCCTGCCTCTCGCCCGCTCCCTCCCTGCCTCTCGCCCATTCTCTCCCTGCCTCTCGCTGCTCTCTCCCTGCCTCTCGCCTGCTCTCACCCTGCCTGTCGCCCACTCACTCCCTGCCTCTCACCCGCTCACTCCCTGACTCTCGCCCGCTCTCTCCCTGCCTCTCGCCGGCTCTCTCCCTGCCTCTCGCCCCGCTCTCTCCCTACCTCTCACCCACTCTCTCCTGCTCTCTCCCTGCCTCTCGCCTGCTCTCCCCGCTGCTTCTCGACAGCTCTCTCCCGACCTCTCCCGACCTCTCACTCGGCCTCACACCCACTCTCTCCCTGCCACTCAACCGCTCTCTCCCTGCCTCTCTCCCGCTCCGTTCCTGCCTCTCGCCCGCTCTCTCCCTGCCTCTCGCCCACTCTCTCCCTGCCTCTCGCCCGCTCTCACCCTGTCTCTCTCCCGCTCTCTCCCTGCCTCTCGCCCACTCTCTCCCTGCCTCTCGCCTGCTCTCTCGCTGCCTCTCACCCACTCTCTCCCTGCCTCTCAACTGCTCTGTCCCTGCCTCTCGCCCACTCTCTCCCTGCCTCTCGCCCGCTCTCTCCCTGCCTTTAACCACTATCTCCCTGCCTCTCACCCATTCTCCCCCTGCCTCTCATCTACTCTCCCCCTGCCTCTCACCCACTCTCTCCCTGCCTCTCACCCACTCTCACCCTGCCGCTCGCCCGCTCTCTCCCTGTCTCTCGCCCGCTCTCTTCCTGCCTCTCGCCCGCTCTCTCCCTGCCTCTCGCCCGCTCTCTCCCTGCCTCTCGACCGCTCTCTCCCTGCCTCTCACCCACCCTCTCCCTGCCTCTCAACTGCTCTGTCCCTGCCTCTCGCCCACTCTCTCCCTGCCTCTCACCCACTCTCTCCTTCCCTCTCAACTGCTCTGTCCCTGCCTCTCGCCCACTCTCTCCCTGCTTCTCGCCCGCTCTCTCGCTGCCTCTAACCACTCTCTCCCTGCCTCTCGCCCGCTCTCTCCCTGCCTCTCACCCACTCTCACCCTGCCGCTCGCCCGCTCTCTCACTGCCTCTCGCCCGCTCTCTCCCTGCCTCTCTCCCTGCCTCTCTCCTTGCCTCTCGCCCACTCTCTCCCTGCCTCTCGCCCACTCTCTCCCTGCCTCTCGCCCACTCTCTCCCTGCCTCTCGCACACTCACTCCCTGCCTCTCACACGCTCTCTCCCTGCCTCTCAGCCGCTCTCTCCCTGCCTCTCCCCCGCACTCTCCCTGCCTCTCGCCCGCTCTCTCCCTGCCTCTCACCCGCTCTCTCCCTGCTTCTCACCCCCTCTCTCCCTGCCTCTCGCCCGCGCTCTCCCTGCCTCTCGCCCATTCTCTCCCTGCATCTCGCCCATTCTCTCCCTGCATCTCGCCCAGTCTCTCCCTGCCTCTCGCCCACTCTCTCCCTGCCTCTCGCCCACTCTCTCCCTGCCTCTCGCCCGCTCTCTCCCTGCCTCTCTCCCAGCCTCTCTCCCTGCCTCTCGCCCGCTCTCTCCCTGCCTCTCTCCCAGCCTCTCTCCCTGCCTCTCGCCCACTGTCTCCCTGCCTCTCGCCCACTCTCTCCCTGCCTCTCGACCACTCTGTCCCTGCCTCTCGCCCACTCACTCCCTGCCTCTCGCCCGCTCTCTCCCTGCCTCTCACCTGCTCTATCCCTGCCTCTCGCCCACTCTCCCCCTGCCTCTCGACAGCTCTCTCCCTGCCTCTCGCCCGACCTCTCACTCTGCCTCACGCCCACTCTCTCCCTGCCTCTCACCAACTCTCTCCCTGCCTCTCGCCCACTCTCTCCCTGCCTCTCGCCCACAATCTCCCTGCCTCTCACCCTCTCTCTCCCTGCCTCTCACCCACTCTCTCCCTGCCTCTCAACTGCTCTGTCCCTGCCTCTCGCCCACTCTCTCCCTGCCTCTCGCTCGCTCTCTCCCTGCCTCTCACCCACTCTCTCCCTGCCTCTCGCCCACTCTCTCCGTGCCTCTCACCCACTCTGTCCCTACCTCTCGCCCACTCTCCCCCCTGCCTCTCACCCACTCTCTCCCTGCCTCTCACCTACTCTCCCCCTTCCTCTCACCCACTCTCACCCTGCCTCTCGCACACTCACACCCTGCCTCTCGCACACTCACTCCCTGCCTCTCACACGCTCTCTCCCTGCCTCTCACCCGCTCTCTCCCTGCCTCTCGCCTGCTCTCTCCCTGCCTCTCGCCCGCTCTCTCCCTGCCTCTCACCCGCTCATTCCCTGCTTCTCGCTCCCTCTCTCCCTGCCTCTCGCCCGCTCTCTCCCTGCCTCTCGCCCGCACTCTCCCTGCCTCTCGCCCGCTCTCTCACTGCCTCTCACCCGCTCTCTCCCTGCTTCTCGCCCGCTCTCTCCCTCCCTCTCGCCCGCTCTCTCCCTGCCTCTCGCCCATTCTCTCCCTGCATCTCGCCCAGTCTTTCCCTGCCTCTCGCCCTCTCTCTCCCTGCCTCTCACCCACTCTCTCCCTGCCTCTCTCCCACTCTCACCCTGCTATCTCCCGCTCTCTCCCTGCCTCTCGCCCGCTCTCGCTCTGCCTCTACACACTCTCTCCCTGCCTCTCACCCACTCTCTCCCTGCCTCTCACCCACTGTCTCCCTGCCTCTCGCCCACTCTCCCCCTGCCACTCACCCACACTCAACCTGCCTCTCAACCACTCTCACACTGCCGCTCGCCCGCTCTCTCCCTGCCTCTCGCCCGCTCTCTCCCTGCCTCTCGCCCGCTCTCTCCCTGCCTCTCACCCTGCCTCTCACCCTACCTCTCTCCTGCCTCTCTCCCTGCCTCTCGCCCGCTCCCTCCCTGCCTCTCGCCCACTCTCTCCCTGCCTCTCGCCGCTCTCTCCCTGCCTCTCGCCTGCTCTCACCCTGCCTGTCGCCCACTCACTCCCTGCCTCTCACCCGCTCTCTCCCTGCCTCTCGCCCGCTCTCTCCCTGCCTCTCGCCCGCTCTCTCCCTGCCTCTCGCCCGCTCTCTCCCTACCTCTCACCCACTCTCTCCTGCTCTCTCCCTGCCTCTCGCCTGCTCTCCCCGCTGCTTCTCGACACCTCTCTCCCTACCTCTCCCGACCTCTCACTCGGCCTCACACCCACTCTCTCCCTGCCTCTCAACTGCTCTCTCCCTGCCTCTCTCCCGCTCTGTTCCTGCCTCTCGCCCGCTCTCTCCCTGCCTCTCGCCCACTCTCTCCCTGCCTCTCGCCCGCTCTCTCCCTGACTCTCTCCCGATCTCTCCCTGCCTCTCGCCCGCTCTCTCCCTGCCTCTCGCCTGCTCTCTCGCTGCCTCTCACCCACTCTCTCCCTGCTTCTCAACTGCTCTGTCCCTGCCTCTCGCCCACTCTCTCCCTGCCTATCGCCCGCTCTCTCCCTGCCTCTAACCACTATCTCCCTGCCTCTCACCCATTCTCTCCCTGCCTCTCACCCACTCTCCCCCTGCCTCTCGCCCACTCTCCCCCTGCCTCTCACCTACTCTCCCCCTGCCTCTCACCCACTCTCACACAGCCTCTCACCCAATCTCACCCTGCCGCTCGCCCGCTCTCTCCCTGTCTCTCTCCCGCTCTCTCCCTGCCTCTCGCCCGCTCTCTCCCTGCCTCTCGCCCGCTCTCTCCCTGCCTCTCGCCCACTCTCTCCCTGCCTCTCAACTGCTCTGTCCCTGGCTCTCGCCCACTCTCTCCCTGCCTCTCACCCACTCTCTCCTTGCCTCTCAACTGCTCTGTCCCTGCCTCTCGCCCACTCTCTCCCTGCTTCTCGCCCGCTTTCTCGCTGCCTCTAACCACCCTCTCCCTGCCTCTCGCCCGCTCTCTCCCTGCCTCTCACCCACTCTCACCCTGCCGCTCGCCCGCTCTCTCCCTGCCTCTCGCCCGCTCTCTCCCTGCCTCTCTCCCTGCCACTCGACCGCTCTCTCCCTGCCTCTCGCCCACTCTCTCCCTGCCTCTCGCCCACTCTCTCCCTGCCTCTCGCCCACTCTCTCCCTGCCTCTCGCCCACTCTCTCCCTGCCTCTCGCCCACTCTCTCCCTGCCTCTCGCCAACTTACTCCCTGCCTCTCACCCGCTCTGGCCCTGCCTCTCGCCCGCTCTCTCCATGCCTCTCTCCCAGCCAGTCTCCCTGCCTCTCTCCCTGCCTCTCGCCCGCTCTCTCCCTGCCTCTCTCCCAGCCTCTCTCCCTGCCTCTCTCCCTGCCTCTCGCCCACTCTCTCCCTGCCTCTCGCCCACTCTCTCCCTGCCTCTCGACCGCTCTCTCCCTGCCTCTCGCCCACTCACTCCCTGCCTCTCGCCCGCTCTCTAACTGCCTCTCGCCCGCTCTCTCCCTACCTCTGGCCCGCTCTCTCCCTGCCTCTCGCTCGGTCTCTCCCTGCCTCTGGCCCGCTCTCTCCCTGCCTCTCGCCCACTCTCTCCCTGCTTCTCGCCCGCTCTCTCCCTGCTTCACAACCGCGCTCTCCCTGCCTCTCACCTGCTCTCTCCCTGCCTCTCAACCGCTCTCTCCATGCCTCTCACACCCTCTCTCCCTGCCTCTCGCCCGTTCTCTCCCTGCCTCTCACCCGCTCTCTCCCTGCCTCTCGCACGATCTCTCCCTGCCTCTCACCCACTCTCACCCAACCTCTCACCCACACTCACCCTGCCGCTCGCCCGCTCTCTCCCTGCCTCTCGCCCGCTCTCTCCCTGCCTCTCGCCCGCTCTCTCCCTGCCTCTCGCCCGCTCTCTCCCTGCCTCTCGCCCGCTCTCTCCCTGCCTCTCGCCCGCTCTCTCCCTGCCTCTCGCCCGCTCTCTCCCTGCCTCTCAACTGCTCTGTCCCTGCCTCTCGCCCACTCTCTCCCTCCTCTCACCCACTCTCTCCTTGCCTCTCAACTGCTCTGTCCCTGCCTCTCGCCCACTCTCTCCCTGCTTCTCGACCGCTCTCTCGCTGCCTCTAACCACTCTCTGCCTGCCTCTCGCCCACTCTCTCCCTGCCTCTCACCCACTCTCACCCTGCCGCTCGCCCGCTCTCTCCCTGCCTCTCACCCGCTCTCTCCCTGCCTCTCTCCATGCCTCTCTCCCTGCCACTCGCCCGCTCACTCCCTGCCTCTCGCCCACTCTCTCCCTGCCTCTCGCCCACTCTCTCCCTGCCTCTCGCCCACTCTCTCCCTGCCTCTCGCCCACTCTCTCCCTGCCTCTCGCCCACTCTCTCCCTGCCTCTCTCCCTGCCTCTCGCCCGCTCTCTCCCAGCCTCTCGCCAGCTATCTCCCTGCCTCTGGCCCGCTCTCTCCCTGCCTCTGGCCCGCTCTCTCCCTGCCTCTCAGCCACTCTCTCCCTGCTTCTCGCCCGCTCTCTCCCTGCTTCTCAACCGCTCTCTCCCTGCCTCTCACCTGCTCTCTCCCTGCCTCTCAACCGCTCTCTCCATGGCTCTCACACCCTCTCTCCCTGCCTCTCGCCCGTTCTCTCCCTGCCTCTCACCCGCTCTCTCCCTGCCTCTCGCACGATCTCTCCCTGCCTCTCGCCCGCTCTCTCCCTGCCTCTCGCCCGCTCTCACACTGCCTCGCGCCCGCTCTCTCCCTGTCTCTCGCCCGCTCACTCTCTGCCTCTCACCCGCTCTCGCCCTCCCTCTCACCCGCTCTCTCCCTGCTTCTCACCCGCTCTCTCCCTGCCTCCCACCTGTTCTCTCCCTGCCTCTCGCCCGCTCTCTCCCTGCCTCTCGCCCGCTCTCTCCCTGCCTCTCGCCCGCTCTCTCCCTGCCTCTCGCCCGCTCTCTCCCTGCCTCTCGCCCGCTCTCTCCCTGCCTCTCGCCCGCTCTCTCCCTGCCTCTCGCCCACTCTCTCCCTGCCTCTCACCCGCTCTCTCCCTGGCTCTCGCCCGCTCACTTCCTGGCTCTCACACGCTCTCTCCCTGCCTCTCACCCACTCTCTCCCTACCTCTCACCCGCTCTCACCCTGCTATCTCCCGCTCTCTCCCTGCCTCTCGCCCGCTCTCGCCCTGCCTCTGCTCACTCTCTCCCTGCCTCTCACCCACTCTCTCCCTGCCTCTCAACTGCTCTGTCCCTGCCTCTCGCCCACTCTCTCCCTGCATCTCGCCCACTCTCTCCCTGTCTCTAACCACTCTCTCCCTGCCTCTCACCCACTCTCTCCCTGCCTCTCACCCACTGTCTCCCTGCCTCTCGCCCACTCTCCCCCTGCCACTCACCCACACTCAACCTGCCTCTCAACCACTCTCACAATGCCGCTCGCCCGCTCTCTCCCTGCCTCTCGCCCGCTCTCTCTCTGCCTCTCACCCTGCCTCTCACCCTGCCTCTCTCCCTGCCTCTCTCCCTGCCTCTCGCCCGCTCTCTCCCTGCCTCTCGCCCACTCTCTCCCTGCCTCTCGCCGCTCTCTCCCTGCCTCTCGCCCGCTCTCTCCCTGCCTCTCGCCCACTCTCTCCCTGCCTCTCGCCTGCTCTCACCCTGCCTGTCACCCACTCGCTCCCTGCCTCTCACCCGCTAACTCCCTGACTCTCGCCCGCTCTCTCCCTGCCTCTCGCCCGCTCTCTCCCTGCCTCTCGCCGCTCTCTCCCTGCCTCTCGCCTGCTCTCACCCTGCCTGTCACCCACTCACTCCCTGCCTCTCACCCGCTCACTCCCTGACTCTCGCCCGCTCTCTCCCTGCCTCTCGCCCGCTCTCTCCCTGCCTTTCGCCCGCTCTCTCCCTACCTCTAACCCACTCTCTCCTGCTCTCTCCCTGCTTCTCGCCCGCTCTCCCGCTGCTTCTCGACAGCTCTCTCCCAACCTCTCCCGACCTCTCACTCGGCCTCACACCCACTCTCTCCCTGCCTCTCAACCGCTCTCTCCCTTCCTCCCTCCCGCTCCGTTCCGGCCTCTCGCCCGCTCTCTCCCTGCCTCTCACCCACTCTCTCCCTGCCTCTCGCCCGCTCTCACCCTGTCTCTCTCCCGCTCTCTCCCTGCCTCTCGCCCGCTCTCTCCCTGCCTCTAGCCTGCTCTCTCGCTGCCTCTCACCCACTCTCTCCCTGCCTCTCAACTGCTCTGTCCCTGCCTCTCGCCCACTCTCTCCCTGCCTCTCGCCCGCTCTCTCCCTGCCTCTAACCACTATCTCCCTGCCTCTCACCCATTCTCTCCCTGCCTCGCAACCACTCTCCCCCTGCCTCTCGCCCACTCTCCCCCTGCCTCTCACCTACTCTCCCCCTGCCTCTCACACACTCTCACCCAGCCTCTCACCCACTCTCACCCTGCCGCTCGCCCGCTCTCTCCCTGTCTCTCTCCCGCTCTCTCCCTGCCTCTCGCCCGCTCTCTCTCTGCCTCTCGCCCGCTCTCTCTCTGCCTCTCGCCCGTTCTCTCCCTGCCTCTCTCCCACTCTCTCCCTGCCTCTCAACTGCTCTCTCCCTGCCTCTCGCCCACTCTCTCCCTGCCTCTCACCCACTCTCTCCTTCCCTCTCAACTGCTCTGTCCCTGCCTCTCGCCCACTCTCTCCCTGCTTCTCGCCCGCTCTCTCGCCCAGCCTCTAACCACTCTCACCCTGCCTCTCGCCCGCTCTCTCCCTGCCTCTCACCCACTCTCACCCTGCCGCTCGCCCGCTCTCTCCCTGCCTCTCGCCCGCTCTCTCCCTGCCTCTCTCCCTGCCTCTCTCCCTGCCACTCGCCCGCTCTGCCCCTGCCTCTCTCCCGCTCTCTCCCTGCCTCTCGCCCACTCTCTCCCTGCCTCTCGCCCACTCTCTCCCTGCCTCTCGCCCACTCTCTCCCTGCCTCTCGCCCACTCTCTCCCTGCCTCTCGCCCACTCTCTCCCTGCCTCTCGCCCACTCTCTCCCTGCCTCTCGCCCACTCACTCCCTGCCTCTCGCCAACTTACTCCCTGCCTCTCAGCCGCTCTGGCCCTGCCTCTCGCCCGCTCTGTCCCTGCCTCTCTCCCAGCCTCTCTCCCTGCCTCTCTCCCTGCCTCTCGCCCGCTCTCTCCCTGCCTCTCTCCCAGCCTCTCTCCCTGCCTCTCTCCCTGCCTCTCGCACGCTCTCTCCCTGCCTCTCTCCCAGCCTCTCTCCCTGCCTCTCTCCCTGCCTCTCGCCCGCTCTCTCCCTGCCTCTCTACCAGCCTCTCTCCCTGCCTCTCTCCCTGCCTCTCGCACGCTCTCTCCCTGCCTCTCGCCTGGTCTCTTCCTGCCTCTCGCCCGCTCTCTCCCTGCCTCTCGCCCGCTCTCTCCCTGCCTCTCGCCCGCTCTCTCCCTGCCTCTCGCCCGCTCTCTCCCTGTTTCTCGCCCGCTCTCTCCCTACCTCTCGCCCGTTCACTCCCAGCCTCTCACCCGCTCTCTCCCTGCCTCTCGCATGATCTCTCCCTGCCTCTCACCCACTCTCTCCCTGCCGCTCACCCACTCTCACCCTGCCGCTCTCCCGCTCTCTCCCTGTCTCTCTCCCGCTCTCTCCCTGCCTCTCGCCCGCTCTCTCCCTGCCTCTCGCCCGCTCTCTCCCTGCCTCTCACCCACTCTCTCCCTGCCTCTCAACTGCTCTGTCCCTGCCTCTCGCCCACTCTCTCCCTGCCTCTCACCCACTCTCTCCTTGCCTCTCAACTGCTCTGTCCCTGCCTCTCGCCCACTCTCTCCCTGCCTCTCACCCGCTCTGGCCCTGCCTCTCGCCCGCTCTCTCCCTGCCTCTCTCCCTGCCTCTCGCCCGCTCTCTCCCTGCCTCTCTCCCAGCCTCTCTCCCTGCCTCTCTCCATGCCTCTCGCCCACTCTCTCCCTGCCTCTCGCCCACTCTCTCCCTGCCTCTCGACCGCTCTCTCCCTGCCTCTCGCCCACTCACTCCCTGCCTCTCGCCTGCTCTCTCCCTGCCTCTCGCCCGCTCTCACCCTACCTCTCGCCCGCTCTCTCCCTGCCTCTCGCCCGGTCTCTCCCTGCCTCTGGCCCGCTCTCTCCCTGCCTCTCGCCCACTCTCTCCCTGCTTCTCGCCCGCTCTCTCCCTGCTTCTCAACCGCGCTCTCCCTGCCTCTCACCTGCTCTCTCCCTGCCTCTCAACCGCTCTCTCCATGCCTCTCACACCCTCTCTCCCTGCCTCTCGCCCGTTCTCTCCCTGCCTCTCACCCGCTCTCTCCCTGCCTCTCGCACGATCTCTCCCTGCCTCTCACCCACTCTCACCCAGTCTCTCACCCACACTCAACCTGCCGCTCGCCCGCTCTCTCCCTGCCTCTCGCCCGCTCTCTCCCTGCCTCTCGCCCGCTCTCTCCCTGCCTCTCGCCCGCTCTCTCCCTGCCTCTCGCCCGCTCTCTCCCTGCCTCTCGCCCGCTCTGTCGCTGCCTCTCAACTGCTCTGTCCCTGCCTCTCGCCCACTCTCTCCCTGCCTCTCACCCACTCTCTCCTTGCCTCTCAACTGCTCTGTCCCTGCCTCTCGCCCACTCTCTCCCTGCTTCTCGACCGCTCTCTCGCTGCCTCTAACCACTCTCTCCCTGCCTCTCGCCCACTCTCTCCCTGCCTCTCACCCACTCTCACCCTGCCGCTCGCCCGCTCTCTCCCTGCCTCTCACCCGCTCTCTCCCTGCCTCTCACCCGCTCTCACCCTCCTATCTCCCGCTCTCTCCCTGCCTCTCGCCCGCTCTCGCCCTGCCTCTACTCACTCTCTCCCTGCCTCTCACCCACTCTCTCCCTTCCTCTCAACTGCTCTGTCCCTGCCTCTCGCCCACTCTCTCGCTGCATCTCGCCCACTCTCTCCCTGTCTCTAACCACTCTCTCCCTGCCTCTCACCCACTGTCTCCCTGCCTCTCGCCCACTCTCCCCCTGCCACTCACCCACACTCAACCTGCCTCTCAACCACTCTCACACTGCCGCTCGCCCGCTCTCTCCCTGCCTCTCGCCCGCTCTCTCTCTGCCTCTCACCCTGCCTCTCACCCTGCCTCTCTCCCTGCCTCTCTCCCTGCCTCTCGCCCGCTCTCTCCCTGCATCTCGCCCACTCTCTCCCTGCCTCTCGCCGCTCTCTCCCTGCCTCTCGCCTGCTCTCACCCTGCCTGTCGCCCACTCACTCCCTGCCTCTCACCCGCTAACACCCTGACTCTCGCCCGCTCTCTCCCTGCCTCTCGCCCGCTCTCTCCCTGCCTCTCGCCGCTCTCTCCCTGCCTCTCGCCTGCTCTCACCCTGCCTGTCGCCCACTCACTCCCTGCCTCTCACCCGCTCACTCCCTGACTCTCGCCCGCTCTCTCCCTGCCTCTCGCCCGCTCTCTCCCTGCCTCTCGCCCGCTCTCTCCCTACCTCTCACCCACTCTCTCCTGCTCTCTCCCTGCTTCTCGCCCGCTCTCCCCGCTGCTTCTCGACAGCTCTCTCCCAACCTCTCCCGATATCTCACTCGGCCTCACACCCACTCTCTCCCTGCCTCTCAACCGCTCTCTCCCTTCCTCCCTCCCGCTCCGTTCCGGCCTCTCGCCCGCTCTCTCCCTGCCTCTCACCCACTCTCTCCCTGCCTCTCGCCCGCTCTCACCCTGTCTCTCTCCCGCTCTCTCCCTGCCTCTCGCCCGCTCTCTCCCTGCCTCTAGCCTGCTCTCTCGCTGCCTCTCACCCACTCTCTCCCTGCCTCTCACCCATTCTCTCCCTGCCTCTCACCCACTCTCCCCCTGCCTCTCGCCCACTCTCCCCCTGCCTCTCACCTACTCTCACCCAGCCTCTCACCCACTCTCACCCTGCCGCTCGCCCGCTCTCTCCCTGTCTCTCTCCCGCTCTCTCCCTGCCTCTCGCCCGCTCTCTCTCTGCCTCTCGCCCACTCTCGCCCTGCCTCTCGCCCGTTCTCTCCCTGCCTCTCACCCACTCTCTCCCTGCCTCTCAACTGCTCTGTCCCTGCCTCTCGCCCACTCTCTCCCTGCCTCTCACCCACTCTCTCTTTGCCTCTCAACTGCTCTGTCCCTGCCTCTCGCCCACTCTCTCCCTGCTTCTCGCCCGCTCTCTCGCTGCCTCTCGCCCACTCTCCCCCTGCCTCTCGCCCGCTGTCTCCCTGCCTCTCGCCCGCTCTCTCCCTGCCTCTCACCCACTCTCACCCTGCCGCTCGCCCGCTGTCTCCCTGCCTCTCGCCCGCTCTCTCCCTGCCTCTCTCCCTGCCTCTCTCCCTGCCACTCGCCCGCTCTCTCCGTGCCTCTCGCCCGCTCTCTCCCTGCCTCTCGCCCACTCTCTCCCTGCCTCTCGCCCACTCTCTCCCTGCCTCTCGCCCACTCTCTCCCTGCCTCTCGCCCACTCTCTCCCTGCCTCTCGCCCACTCTCTCCCTGCCTCTCGCCCACTCTCTCCCTGCCTCTCGCCAACTTACTCCCTGCCTCTCAGCCGCTCTGGCCCTGCCTCTCGCCCGCTCTGTCCCTGCCTCTCTCCCAGCCTCTCTCCCTTCCTCTCTCCCTGCCTCTCGCCCGCTCTCTCCCTGCCTCTCTCCCAGCCTCTCTCCCTGCCTCTCTCCCTGCCTCTCGCCCACTCTCTCCCTGCCTCTCGCCCACTCTCTCCCAGCCTCTCGACCGCTCTCTCCCTGCCTCTCGCCCACTCACTCCCTGCCTCTCGCCCGCTCTCTCCCTGCCTCTCGCCCGCTCTCTCGCTACCTCTCGCACGCTCTCTCCCTGCCTCTCGCCCGGTCTCTTCCTGCCTCTCGCCCGCTCTCTCCCTGCCTCTCGCCCGCTCTCTCCCTGCCTCTCGCCCGCTCTCTCCCTGCCTCTCGCCCACTCTCTCCCTGCCTCTCGCCCGCTCTCTCCCTGCCTCTGGCCCGCTCTCTCCCTGCCTCTGGCCCGCTCTCTCCCTGCCTCTCGCCCGCTCTCTCCCTGTTTCTCGCCCGCTCTCTCCCTGCTTCTCAACCGCTCTCTCCCTGCCTCTCACCTGCTCTCTCCCTGCCTCTCAACCGCTCTCTCCATGCCTCTCACACCCTCTCTCCCTACCTCTCGCCCGTTCTCTCCCTGCCTCACACCCACTCTCTCCCTGCCTCTCAACCGCTCTCTCCCTTCCTCCCTCCCGCTCCGTTCCGGCCTCTCGCCCGCTCTCTCCCTGCCTCTCACCCACTCTCTCCCTGCCTCTCGCCCGCTCTCACCCTGTCTCTCTCCCGCTCTCTCCCTGCCTCTCGCCCGCTCTCTCCCTGCCTCTAGCCTGCTCTCTCGCTGCCTCTCACCCACTCTCTCCCTGCCTCTCACCCATTCTCTCCCTGCCTCTCACCCACTCTCCCCCTGCCTCTCGCCCACTCTCCCCCTGCCTCTCACCTACTCTCACCCAGCCTCTCACCCACTCTCACCCTGCCTCTCGCCCGCTCTCTCTCTGCCTCTCGCCCACTCTCGCCCTGCCTCTCGCCCGTTCTCTCCCTGCCTCTCACCCACTCTCTCCCTGCCTCTCAACTGCTCTGTCCCTGCCTCTCGCCCACTCTCTCCCTGCCTCTCACCCACTCTCTCTTTGCCTCTCAACTGCTCTGTCCCTGCCTCTCGCCCACTCTCTCCCTGCTTCTCGCCCGCTCTCTCGCTGCCTCTCGCCCACTCTCCCCCTGCCTCTCGCCCGTTGTCTCCCTGCCTCTCGCCCGCTCTCTCCCTGCCTCTCACCCACTCTCACCCTGCCGCTCGCCCGCTGTCTCCCTGCCTCTCGCCCGCTCTCTCCCTGCCTCTCTCCCTGCCTCTCTCCCTGCCACTCGCCCGCTCTCTCCGTGCCTCTCGCCCGCTCTCTCCCTGCCTCTCGCCCACTCTCTCCCTGCCTCTCGCCCACTCTCTCCCTGCCTCTCGCCCACTCTCTCCCTGCCTCTCGCCCACTCTCTCCCTGCCTCTCGCCCACTCTCTCCCTGCCTCTCGCCCACTCTCTCCCTGCCTCTCGCCAACTTACTCCCTGCCTCTCAGCCGCTCTGGCCCTGCCTCTCGCCCGCTCTGTCCCTGCCTCTCTCCCAGCCTCTCTCCCTTCCTCTCTCCCTGCCTCTCGCCCGCTCTCTCCCTGCCTCTCTCCCAGCCTCTCTCCCTGCCTCTCTCCCTGCCTCTCGCCCACTCTCTCCCTGCCTCTCGCCCACTCTCTCCCAGCCTCTCGACCGCTCTCTCCCTGCCTCTCGCCCACTCACTCCCTGCCTCTCGCCCGCTCTCTCCCTGCCTCTCGCCCGCTCTCTCGCTACCTCTCGCACGCTCTCTCCCTGCCTCTCGCCCGGTCTCTTCCTGCCTCTCGCCCGCTCTCTCCCTGCCTCTCGCCCGCTCTCTCCCTGCCTCTCGCCCGCTCTCTCCCTGCCTCTCGCCCGCTCTCTCCCTGCCTCTCGCCCGCTCTCTCCCTGCCTCTCGCCCGCTCTCTCCCTGCCTCTCGCCCGCTCTCTCCCTGCCTCTCGCCCGCTCTCTCCCTGCCTCTCGCCCGCTCTCTCCCTGTTTCTCGCCCGCTCTCTCCCTGCTTCTCAACCGCTCTCTCCCTGCCTCTCACCTGCTCTCTCCCTGCCTCTCAACCGCTCTCTCCCTGCCTCTCGCCCGCTCTCGCCCTCCCTCTCGCCTGCTCTCTCCCTGCCTCTCGCCCACTCTCACACTGCCTCTCGCCCGCTCTCTCCCTGCCTCTCGCCCGCTCTCTCCCTGCCTCTCGCCCACTCTCTCGCGCGCTCTCTCCCTGCCTCACGCCCGCTCTCTCCCTGCCTCACGCCCTCTCTCTCCCTGCCTCTCGCACGATCTCTCCCTGCCTCTCGCCCGCTCTCTCCCTGCCTCTCACCCTGCCTCTCGCCCGCTCTCTCCCTGCCTCTCGCCCGCTCTCTCTCTGCCCCTCGCCCGCTATTTCCCAGCCTCTCGCCCACTCCCTCCCTGCCTCTCGCCCGCTGACCCCCTGCCTCTCACCCACTCTCACCCTGCCTCTCACCCACTCTCACCCTGTCGGTCACCCGCTCTCTCCCTGCCTCTCGCCCATTCTCTCCCTGCCTCTCTCCCTGCCTCTCTCCCTGCCTCTCACCAACTCTCTCCCTGCCTCTCGCCCACTCTCTCCCTGCCTCTCGCCCACTCTCTCCCTGCCTCTCGCCCACTCTTTCCCTGCCTCTCGCCCGCTCTCTCCCTGCCTCTCGCACACTCACTCCCTGCCTCTCACACGCTCTCTCCCTGCCTCTCACCCGCTCTCACCCTGCCTCTCGCCCGCACTCTCCCTGCCTCTCGCCCACTCTCACCCACTCTCTCTCTGCCTCTCACCTGCTCTCTCCCTGCCTCTCGCCCGCTCTCTCCCTGCCTCTCGCCCGCTCTCTCCCTGCCTCTCACCTGCTCTCTCCCTGCCTCCCACCCACTCTCTCCCTGCCTCTCGCACACTCTCTCCCTGCCTCTCACCCGCTCTCTCCCTGCCTCTCGCCCGCTCTCTCCCTGCCTCTCGCACACTCACTCCCTGCCTCTCACACACTCTCTCCCTGCCTCTCATCGGCTCTCTCCCTGCCTCTCGCCCGCTTTCGCACTGGCTCTCGCCAACTCTCGCCCACTCTCTCCCTGCCTCTCGCCCACTCTCTCCCTGCATCTCGCCCACTCTCCCCCAGCCTCTCACCCACTCTCCCCCTGCCTCTCACCCACTCTCACCCTGCCTCTCGCCCGCTCCCTCCCTGCCTCTCTCCCTGCCTCTCGACCGCTCGCTCCCTGCCTCTCGCCCACTCTCTCCCTGCCTCTCGCCCACTCTCTCCCTGCCTCTCGGCCACTCTCTCCCTGCCTCTCGCCCGCTTTCTCCCTGCCTCTCGCCCGCTCTCCCCCTGCCTCTCGCCAACTCTCTCCCTGCCTCTCGCACGATCTCTCCCTGCCTCTCACCCACTCTCACCCAGTCTCTCACCCACACTCAACCTGCCGCTCGCCCGCTCTCTCCCTGCCTCTCGCCCGCTCTCTCCCTGCCTCTCGCCCGCTCTCTCCCTGCCTCTCGCCCGCTCTCTCCCTGCCTCTCGCCCGCTCTCTCCCTGCCTCTCGCCCGCTCTGTCGCTGCCTCTCAACTGCTCTGTCCCTGCCTCTCGCCCACTCTCTCCCTGCCTCTCACCCACTCTCTCCTTGCCTCTCAACTGCTCTGTCCCTGCCTCTCGCCCACTCTCTCCCTGCTTCTCGACCGCTCTCTCGCTGCCTCTAACCACTCTCTCCCTGCCTCTCGCCCACTCTCTCCCTGCCTCTCACCCACTCTCACCCTGCCGCTCGCCCGCTCTCTCCCTGCCTCTCACCCGCTCTCTCCCTGCCTCTCACCCGCTCTCACCCTCCTATCTCCCGCTCTCTCCCTGCCTCTCGCCCGCTCTCGCCCTGCCTCTACTCACTCTCTCCCTGCCTCTCACCCACTCTCTCCCTTCCTCTCAACTGCTCTGTCCCTGCCTCTCGCCCACTCTCTCGCTGCATCTCGCCCACTCTCTCCCTGTCTCTAACCACTCTCTCCCTGCCTCTCACCCACTGTCTCCCTGCCTCTCGCCCACTCTCCCCCTGCCACTCACCCACACTCAACCTGCCTCTCAACCACTCTCACACTGCCGCTCGCCCGCTCTCTCCCTGCCTCTCGCCCGCTCTCTCTCTGCCTCTCACCCTGCCTCTCACCCTGCCTCTCTCCCTGCCTCTCTCCCTGCCTCTCGCCCGCTCTCTCCCTGCATCTCGCCCACTCTCTCCCTGCCTCTCGCCGCTCTCTCCCTGCCTCTCGCCTGCTCTCACCCTGCCTGTCGCCCACTCACTCCCTGCCTCTCACCCGCTAACACCCTGACTCTCGCCCGCTCTCTCCCTGCCTCTCGCCCGCTCTCTCCCTGCCTCTCGCCGCTCTCTCCCTGCCTCTCGCCTGCTCTCACCCTGCCTGTCGCCCACTCACTCCCTGCCTCTCACCCGCTCACTCCCTGACTCTCGCCCGCTCTCTCCCTGCCTCTCGCCCGCTCTCTCCCTGCCTCTCGCCCGCTCTCTCCCTACCTCTCACCCACTCTCTCCTGCTCTCTCCCTGCTTCTCGCCCGCTCTCCCGCTGCTTCTCGACAGCTCTCTCCCAACCTCTCCCGATATCTCACTCGGCCTCACACCCACTCTCTCCCTGCCTCCCAACCGCTCTCTCCCTTCCTCCCTCCCGCTCCGTTCCGGCCTCTCGCCCGCTCTCTCCCTGCCTCTCACCCACTCTCTCCCTGCCTCTCGCCCGCTCTCACCCTGTCTCTCTCCCGCTCTCTCCCTGCCTCTCGCCCGCTCTCTCCCTGCATCTAGCCTGCTCTCTCGCTGCCTCTCACCCACTCTCTCCCTGCCTCTCACCCATTCTCTCCCTGCCTCTCACCCACTCTCCCCCTGCCTCTCGCCCACTCTCCCCCTGCCTCTCACCTACTCTCACCCAGCCTCTCACCCACTCTCACCCTGCCGCTCGCCCGCTCTCTCCCTGTCTCTCTCCCGCTCTCTCCCTGCCTCTCGCCCGCTCTCTCTCTGCCTCTCGCCCACTCTCGCCCTGCCTCTCGCCCGTTCTCTCCCTGCCTCTCACCCACTCTCTCCCTGCCTCTCAACTGCTCTGTCCCTGCCTCTCGCCCACTCTCTCCCTGCGTCTCACCCACTCTCTCTTTGCCTCTCAACTGCTCTGTCCCTGCCTCTCGCCCACTCTCTCCCTGCTTCTCGCCCGCTCTCTCGCTGCCTCTCGCCCACTCTCCCCCTGCCTCTCGCCCGCTGTCTCCCTGCCTCTCGCCCGCTCTCTCCCTGCCTCTCACCCACTCTCACCCTGCTGCTCGCCCGCTGTCTCCCTGCCTCTCGCCCGCTCTCTCCCTGCCTCTCTCCCTGCCTCTCTCCCTGCCACTCGCCCGCTCTCTCCGTGCCTCTCGCCCGCTCTCTCCCTGCCTCTCGCCCACTCTCTCCCTGCCTCTCGCCCACTCTCTCCCTGCCTCTCGCCCACTCTCTCCCTGCCTCTCGCCCACTCTCTCCCTGCCTCTCGCCCACTCTCTCCCTGCCTCTCGCCCACTCTCTCCCTGCCTCTCGCCAACTTACTCCCTGCCTCTCAGCCGCTCTGGCCCTGCCTCTCGCCCGCTCTGTCCCTGCCTCTCTCCCAGCCTCTCTCCCTTCCTCTCTCCCTGCCTCTCGCCCGCTCTCTCCCTGCCTCTCTCCCAGCCTCTCTCCCTGCCTCTCTCCCTGCCTCTCGCCCACTCTCTCCCTGCCTCTCGCCCACTCTCTCCCAGCCTCTCGACCGCTCTCTCCCTGCCTCTCGCCCACTCGCTCCCTGCCTCTCGCCCGCTCTCTCCCTGCCTCTCGCCCGCTCTCTCGCTACCTCTCGCACACTCTCTCCCTGCCTCTCGCCCGGTCTCTTCCTGCCTCTCGCCCGCTCTCTCCCTGCCTCTCGCCCGCTCTCTCCCTGCCTCTCGCCCGCTCTCTCCCTGCCTCTCGCCCGCTCTCTCCCTGCCTCTCGCCCGCTCTCTCCCTGCCTCTGGCCCGCTCTCTCCCTGCCTCTCGCCCGCTCTCTCCCTGCCTCTCGCCCGCTCTCTCCCTGTTTCTCGCCCGCTCTCTCCCTGCTTCTCAACCGCTCTCTCCCTGCCTCTCACCTGCTCTCTCCCTGCCTCTCAACCGCTCTCTCCATGCCTCTCACACCCTCTCTCCCTACCTCTCGCCCGTTCTCTCCCTGCCTCTCACCCGCTCTCTCCCTGCCTCTCGCATGATCTCTCCCTGCCTCTCACCCACTCTCTCCCTGCCGCTCACCCACTCTCACCCTGCCGCTCGCCCGCTCTCTCCCTGTCTCTCTCCCGCTCTCTCCCTGCCTCTCGCCCGCTCTCTCCCTGCCTCTCGCCCGCTCTCACCCTGCCTCTCGCCCGCTCTCACCCTGCCTCTCACCCACTCTCTCCCTGCCTCTCAACTGCTCTGTCCCTGCCTCTCGCCCACTCTCTCCCTGCCTCTCGCCCGCTCTCTCCCTGTCTCTCGCACGCTCACTCTCTGCCTCTCGCCCGCTCTCGCCCTCCCTCTCGCCTGCTCTCTCCCTGCCTCTCGCCCACTCTCACACTGCCTCTCGCCCGCTCTCTCCCTGCCTCTCGCCCGCTCTCTCCCTGCCTCTCGCCCACTCTCTCGCGCGCTCTCTCCCTGCCTCACGCCCGCTCTCTCCCTGCCTCACGCCCTCTCTCTCCCTGCCTCTCGCACGATCTCTCCCTGCCTCTCGCCCGCTCTCTCCCTGCCTCTCACCCTGCCTCTCGCCCGCTCTCTCCCTGCCTCTCGCCCGCTCTCTCTCTGCCTCTCGCCCGCTATTTCCCAGCCTCTCGCCCACTCCCTCCCTGCCTCTCGCCCGCTGACCCCCTGCCTCTCACCCACTCTCACCCTGCCTCTCACCCACTCTCACCCTGCCGGTCACCCGCTCTCTCCCTGCCTCTCGCCCATTCTCTCCCTGCCTCTCTCCCTGCCTCTCTCCCTGCCTCTCACCAACTCTCTCCCTGCCTCTCGCCCACTCTCTCCCTGCCTCTCGCCCACTCTCTCCCTGCCTCTCGCCCACTCTTTCCCTGCCTCTCGCCCGCTCTCTCCCTGCCTCTCGCACACTCACTCCCTGCCTCTCACACGCTCTCTCCCTGCCTCTCACCCGCTCTCACCCTGCCTCTCGCCCGCACTCTCCCTGCCTCTCGCCCACTCTCACCCACTCTCTCTCTGCCTCTCACCTGCTCTCTCCCTGCCTCTCGCCCGCTCTCTCCCTGCCTCTCGCCCGCTCTCTCCCTGCCTCTCACCTGCTCTCTCCCTGCCTCCCACCCACTCTCTCCCTGCCTCTCGCACACTCTCTCCCTGCCTCTCACCCGCTCTCTCCCTGCCTCTCGCCCGCTCTCTCCCTGCCTCTCGCACACTCACTCCCTGCCTCTCACACACTCTCTCCCTGCCTCTCATCGGCTCTCCCCCTGCCTCTCGCCCGCTTTCGCACTGGCTCTCGCCAACTCTCGCCCACTCTCTCCCTGCCTCTCGCCCACTCTCTCCCTGCATCTCGCCCACTCTCCCCCAGCCTCTCACCCACTCTCCCCCTGCCTCTCACCCACTCTCACCCTGCCTCTCGCCCGCTCCCTCCCTGCCTCTCTCCCTGCCTCTCGACCGCTCGCTCCCTGCCTCTCGCCCACTCTCTCCCTGCCTCTCGCCCACTCTCTCCCTGCCTCTCGGCCACTCTCTCCCTGCCTCTCGCCCGCTCTCTCCCTGCCTCTCGCCCGCTCTCCCCCTGCCTCTCGCCAACTCTCTCCCTGCCTCTCGACCGGTGTCTCCGGGCCTCTCACCCACTCCCTCCCTGCCTCTCGCCCGCTCTCTCCCTGCCTCTCACCCGCTCTCTCCCTGCTTCTCGCCCCCTCTCTCCCTGCCTCTCGCCAGCTCTCTCCCTGCCTCTCGCCCATTCTCTCCCTACATCTCGCCCACTCTCTCCCTACATCTCGCCCACTCTCTCCCTGCCTCTACCCACTCTCTCCCTGCCTCTCAAACGCTCTCTCCTTGCCTCTCAACTGCTCTCTCCCTGCCTCTCGCCCAGTCTCTCCCTGCATCTCACCCACTCTCTCCCTGCCTCTCGCCCACTCTCCCCCTGCATCTCGCCCACTCTCCCCCTGCCTCTCACCCACTCTCCCCCTGCCTCTAACCCACTCTCACCCTGCCTCTCGCCCGCTCTCTCCCTGCCTCTCTCCCTGCCTCTCGCCCGCTCTCTCCCTGCATCTCGCCCACTCTCTCCCTGCCTCTTGCCCACTTTCTCCCTGCCTCTCGCCCGCTCTCTCCCTGCCTCTCGCCCGCTTTCTCCCTGCCTCTCGCCCGCTCTCTCCCTGCCTCTCGCCCGCTCTCTCCCTGCCTCTCGCCCGCTCTCTCCCTGCCTTTCGCCCGCTCTCTCCCTGCCTCTCGCCCGCTCTCTCCCTGCCTCTCGACCCGTGTCTCCCTTCCTCTCACCCACTCCCTCCCTGCCTCTCGCCCGCACTCTCCCTGCCTCTCGCCCGCTCTCTCCCTGCTTCTCGCCCCCTCTCTCCCTGCCTCTCGCCAGCTCTCTCCCTGCCTCTCGCCCATTCTCTCCCTGCATCTCGCCCACTCTCTCCCTGCCTCTCGCCCTCTCTCTCCCTGCCTCTTGCCCGCTCTCTCCCTGCCTCTTGCCTGCTCTCTCCCTGCCTCTTGCCTGCTCACTCCCTGCCTCTCACCCGCTCTCTCCCTGCTTCTCACCCGCTCTCTCCCTGCCTCTCACCTGTTCTCTCCCTGCCTCTCGCCCGTTCTCTCCTTGCCTCTCGCCCGCTCTCTCCCTGCCTCTCGCCCGCTCTCTCCCTGCCTCTCGCCCGGTCTCTCCTTGCCTCTCGCCCGCTCTCTCCCTGCCTCTCGCCCGCTCTCTCCCTGCCTCTCGCCCGCTCTCTCCCTGCCTCTCGCCCACTCTCTCCCTGCCTCTCGCCCGCTCTCTCCCTGCCTCTCGCCCGCTCTCTCCCTGCCTCTCGCCCGCTCTCTCCCTGCCTCTCTCCCTGCCTCTCTCCCTGCCTCTCGCCCACTCTCACCCAGCCTCTCGCCCGCTCTCTCCCTGCCTCTCACCCATTCTCTCCCTGCCTCTCGCACACTCACTCCCTGCCTCTCACACGCTCTCTCCCTGCCTCTCGCCCGCTCTCTCCCTGCCTCTCGCCCACTCTCTCCCTGCCTCGCACCCACTCTCAACCACGCTCTCCCTGCCTCTCACCCACTCTCTCCCTGCCTCTCGCCCAATCTCTCCCTGCCTCTCAGCCACTCTTTCCCTGCCTCTCGCCCACTCTCCCCCTGCCTCTCGCCCACTCTCCCCCTGCCTCTCACACACTCTCCCCCTTCCTCTCACCCACTCTCACCTGCTCTCTCCCTGCCTCTCTCCCTGCCTCTCGCCCGCTCTCTCCCTGCCTCTCGCCCGCTCTCTCCCTGCCTCTCGCCCGCTCTCTCCCTGCCTCTCGCCCACTCTCCCCCTGCCTCTCATCCACTCTCATCCTGCCGCACGCCCGCTCTCTCCCTGCCTCTCGCCCGCTCTCTCCCTGCCTCTCTCCCTGCCTCTCTCCCTGCCTCTCGCAAACTCTCTCCCTGCCTCTCGCCCACTCTCTCCCTGCCTCTCGCCCGCTCTCTCCCTGCCTCTCGCACACTGACTCCCTGCCTCTCATAGACTCTCTCCCTGCCTCTCGCCCGCTCTCTCCCTGCCTCTCGCCAATTCTCACCCACTCTCTCCCTGCCTCTCGCCCACTCTCTCCCTGCCTCTCGCCCACTCTCCCCCTGTATCTCGCCCACTCTCCCCCTGCCTCTCACCTACTCTCCCCCTGCCTCTCACCCACTCTCACCCTGCCTCTCGCCCGCTCTCTCCCTGCCTCTCTCCCTGCCTCTCGACCGCTCTCTCCCTGCCTCTCGCCCACTCTCTCCCTGCCTCTCGCCCACTCTCTCCCTGCCTCTCACAGACTCTCTCCCTGCCTCTAACCCACTCCCTCCCTGCCTCTCGCCCGCACTCTCTCTGCCTCTCGCCCGCTCTCTCCCTGCCTCTCACCCGCTCTCTCCCTGCTTCTCGCCCCCTCTCTCCCTGCCTCTTGCCAGCTCTCTCCCTGCCTCTCGCCCATTCTCTCCCTACATCTCGCCCACTCTCTCCCTGCTTCTCGCCCGCTCTCTCCCTGCCTCTACCCACTCTCTCCCTGCCTCTCAAACGCTGTCTCCTTGCCTCTCAACTGCTCTCTCCCTGCCTCTCGCCCACTCTCTCCCTGCCTCTCACCCATTCTCTCCCTGCCTCTCGCCCACTCTCCCCCTGCATCTCGCCCACTCTCCCCCTGCCTCTCACCAACTCTCCCCCTGCCTCTCACCCACTCTCACCCTGCCTCTCGCCCGCTCTCTCCCTGCCTCTCTCCCTGCCTCTCGCCCGCTCTCTCCCTGCCTCTCGCCCGCTCTCTCCCTGCCTCTCGCCCGCTCTCTCCCTGCCTCTCGCCCGCTCTCTCCCTGCCTGTCGCCCGCCTTCTCCCTGCCTCTCGCCCGCTCTCTCCCTGCCTCTCGCCCACTCTTTCCCTGCCTCTCGACCCGTGTCTCCCTGCCTCTCAAACACTCCCTCCCTGCCTCTCGCCCGCTCTCTCCCTGCCTCTCGCCCGCTCTCTCCCTGCCTCTCGCCCACTCTCTCCCTGCCTCTCGACCCGTGTCTCCCTGCCTCTCAAACACTCCCTCCCTGCCTCTCGCCCGCTCTCTCCCTGCCTCTCACCCGCTCTCTCCCTGCTTCTCGCCCCCTCTCTCCCTGCCTCTCGCCAGCTCTCTCCCTGCCTCTCGCCCATTCTCTCCCTGCATCTCGCCCACACTCTCCCTGCCGCTCGCCCGCTCTCTCCCTGTCTCTAACCACTCTCTCCCTGCCTCTCACCCACACTCTCCCTGCCTCTCACCCACTGTCTCCCTGCCCATCGCCCACTCTCCCCCTGCCACTCAAACAGACTCTACCTGCCTCTCAACAACTCTCACCCTGCCGCTCGCCCGCTCTCTCCCTGCCTCTCGCCCGCTCTCTCCCTGCCTCTCTCCCTGCCTCTCTCCCTGCCTCTCTCCCTGCCTCTCTCCCTGCCTCTCTCCCTGCCTCTCTCCCTGCCTCTCTCCCTGCCTCTCGCCCGCTCTCTCCCTGCCTCTCGCCCGCTCTCTCCCTGCCAATCGCCTGCTCTCTCCCTGCCTCTCGCCCACTCACTCCCTGCCTCTCACCAGCTCACTACCTGACTCTCGCCCGCTCTCTCCCTGCCTCTCGCCCACTCTCTCCCTGCCTCTCACCCACTCTCTCCCTCTCTCTCATTGCCTCTCGCCCGCTGTCCCCCTGCTTCTCGACAGCTCTCTCCCTACCTCTCACCCGACCTCTCACTCTGCCTCACGCCCACTCTCTCCCTGCCTCTCAACCGCTCTCTCCCTGCCTCTCACCCGCTCCGTTCCTGCCTCTCGCCCGCTCTATCCCTACCTCTCACCCACCCTCTCCCTGCCTCTCGCCCGCCCTCTCCCTGCCTCTCGCCCGCTCTCTCCCTGCCTCTCGCCTGCTCTCTCCCTGCCTCTCACCCACTCTCTCCCTGCCTCTCAACTGCTCTGTCCCTGCCTCTCACCCACTCTCTCCCTGCCTCTCGCCCGCTCTCTCCCTGCCTCTTACCACTCTCTCCCTGCCTCTCACCCATTCTCTCCCTGCCTCTCACCCTCTCTCTCTCTGCCTCTCGCCCACACTCCCCCTGCCTCTCACCTACTCTCCCCCTGCCTCTCACCCACTCTCACCCTGCCTCTCACCCGCTCTCACCCTGCCGCTCGCCCGCTCTCTCCCTGCATCTCGCCCGCTCTCTTCCTGCGTCTCACCCACTCTCTCCCTGCCTCTCAACTGCTCTCTCCCTGCCTCTTGCCCACTCTCTCCCTGCCTCTCACCCACTCTCACCCTGCCTCTCGCCCGCTCTATCCCTGCCTCTCGCCCACTCTCCCCCTGCCTCTCGACAGCTCTCTCCCTGCCTCTCGCCCGACCTCTCACTCTGCCTCACGCCCACTCTCTCCCTGCCTCTCACCAACTCTCTCCCTGCCTCTCGCCCACTCTCTCCCTGCATCTCGCCTACTCTCTCCCTGCCTCTCGCCCAAACTCTCCCTGCCTCTCGCCCGCTATCTCCCTGCCTCTCGCCCGCTCTCTCCCTGCCTCTCACCCACTCTCTCCCTGCCTCTCAACTGCTCTGTCCCTTCCTCTCGCCAACACTCTCCCTGCCTCTCGCCCGCTCTCTCCCTGCCTCTAACCACTCTCTCCCTACCTCTCACCCAGTCTCTCCCTGTCTCTCGCCCGCGCTCTCCCTGACTCTCACCCGCTCTCTCCCTGCCTCTCGCCCGCTCTCTCTCTGCCTCTCGCCCGCTATTTCCCAGCCTCTCGCCCACTCCCTCCCTGCCTCTCGCCCGCTGACCCCCTGCCTCTCACCCACTCTCACCCTGCCTCTCACCCACTCTCACCCTGCCGGTCACCCGCTCTCTCCCTGCCTCTCGCCCATTCTCTCCCTGCCTCTCTCCCTGCCTCTCTCCCTGCCTCTCACCAACTCTCTCCCTGCCTCTCGCCCACTCTCTCCCTGCCTCTCGCCCACTCTCTCCCTGCCTCTCGCCCACTCTTTCCCTGCCTCTCGCCCGCTCTCTCCCTGCCTCTCGCACACTCACTCCCTGCCTCTCACACGCTCTCTCCCTGCCTCTCACCCGCTCTCACCCTGCCTCTCGCCCGCACTCTCCCTGCCTCTCGCCCACTCTCACCCACTCTCTCTCTGCCTCTCACCTGCTCTCTCCCTGCCTCTCGCCCGCCCTCTCCCTGCCTCTCGCCCGCTCTCTCCCTGCCTCTCACCTGCTCTCTCCCTGCCTCCCACCCACTCTCTCCCTGCCTCTCGCACACTCTCTCCCTGCCTCTCACCCGCTCTCTCCCTGCCTCTCGCCCGCTCTCTCCCTGCCTCGCGCACACTCACTCCCTGCCTTTCACACACTCTCTCCCTGCCTCTCACCGGCTCTCTCCCTGCCTCTCGCCCGCTTTCGCACTGGCTCTCGCCAACTCTCGCCCACTCTCTCCCTGCCTCTCGCCCACTCTCCCCCTGCATCTCGCCCACTCTCCCCCAGCCTCTCACCCACTCTCCCCCTGCCTCTCACCCACTCTCACCCTGCCTCTCGCACGCTCTCTCCCTGCCTCTCTCCCTGCCTCTCGACCGCTCGCTCCCTGCCTCTCGGCCACTCTCTCCCTGCCTCTCGCCCACTCTCTCCCTGCCTCTCGGCCACTCTCTCCCTGCCTCTCGCCCGCTCTCTCCCTGCCTCTCGCCCGCTCTCCCCCTGCCTCTCGCCAACTCTCTCCCTGCCTCTCGACCAATGTCTCCGGGCCTCTCACCCACTCCCTCCCTGCGTCTCGCCCGCTCTCTCCCTGCCTCTCACCCGCTCTCTCCCTGCTTCTCGCCCCCTCTCTCCCTGCCTCTCGCCAGCTCTCTCCCTGCCTCTCGCCCATTCTCTCCCTACATCTCGCCCACTCTCTCCCTACATCTCGCCCACTCTCTCCCTGCCTCTCGCCCGCTCTCTCCCTGCCTCTCGCCCGCTCTCTCCCTGCCTCTACCCACTCTCTCCCTGCCTCTCAAACGCTCTCTCCTTGCCTCTCAACTGCTCTCTCCCTGCCTCTCGCCCAGTCTCTCCCTGCCTCTCACCCACTCTCTCCCTGCCTCTCGCCCACTCTCCCCCTGCATCTCGCCCACTCTCCCCCTGCCTCTCACCCACTCTCCCCCTGCCTCTCACCCACTCTCCCCCTGCCTCTAACCCACTCTCACCCTGCCTCTCGCCCGCTCTCTCCCTGCCTCTCTCCCTGCCTCTCGCCCGCTCTCTCCCTGCCTCTCGCCCACTCTCTCCCTGCCTCTTGCCCACTTTCTCCCTGCCTCTCGCCCGCTCTCTCCCTGCCTCTCGCCCGCTTTCTCCCTGCCTCTCGCCCGCTCTCTCCCTGCCTCTCGCCCGCTCTCTCCCTGCCTCTCGACCCGTGTCTCCCTTCCTCTCACCCACTCCCTCCCTGCCTCTCGCCCGCACTCTCCCTGCCTCTTGCCCGCTCTCTCCCTGTTTCTCGCCCCCTCTCTCCCTGCCTCTCGCCAGCTCTCTCCCTGCCTCTCGCCCATTCTCTCCCTGCATCTCGCCCACTCTCTCCCTGCCTCTCGCCCTCTCTCTCCCTGCCTCTTGCCCGCTCTCTCCCTGCCTCTTGCCTGCTCTCTCCCTGCCTCTTGCCTGCTCACTCCCTGCCTCTCACCCGCTCTCTCCCTGCTTCTCACCCGCTCTCTCCCTGCCTCTCACCTGTTCTCTCCCTGCCTCTCGCCCGTTCTCTCCTTGCCTCTCGCCCGCTCTCTCCCTGCCTCTCGCCCGCTCTCTCCCTGCCTGTCGCCCGGTCTCTCCTTGCCTTTCGCCCGCTCTCTCCCTGCCTCTCGCCCGCTCTCTCCCTGCCTCTCGCCCGCTCTCTCCCTGCCTCTCGCCCACTCTCTCCCTGCCTCTCGCACGCTCTCTCCCTGCCTCTCGCCCGCTCTCTCCCTGCCTCTCTCCCTGCCTCTCTCCCTGCCTCTCTCCCTGCCTCTCTCCCTGCCTCTCGCCCACTCTCACCCAGCCTCTCGCCCGCTCTATCCCTGCCTCTCACCCATTCTCTCCCTGCCTCTCGCACACTCACTCCCTGCCTCTCACACGCTCTCTCCCTGCCTCTCGCCCGCTCTCTCCCTGCCTCTCGCCCGCTCTCTCCCTGCCTCGCACCCACTCTCAACCACGCTCTCCCTGCCTCTCACCCACTGTCTCCCTGCCTCTCGCCCAATCTCTCCCTGCCTCTCAGCCACTCTTTCCCTGCCTCTCGCCCACTCTCCCCCTGCCTCTCGCCCACCTTCCCCCTGCCTCTCACACACTCTCCCCCTTCCTCTCACCCACTCTCACCTGCTCTCTCCCTGCCTCTCTCCCTGCCTCTCGCCCGCTCTCTCCCAGCCTCTCGCCCGCTCTCTCCCTGCCTCTCGCCCGCTCTCTCCCTGCCTCTCGCCCACTCTCCCCCTGCCTCTCATCCACTCTCATCCTGCCGCACGCCCGCTCTCTCCCTGCCTCTCACCCGCTCTCTCCCTGCCTCTCGCCCACTCTCTCCCTGCCTCTCGCCCACTCTACCCCTGTATCTCGCCCACTCTCCCCCTGCCTCTCACCTACTCTCCCCCTGCCTCTCACCCACTCTCACCCTGCCTCTCGCCCGCTCTCTCCCTGCCTCTCTCCCTGCCTCTTGACCGCACTCTCCCTGCCTCTCGCCCGCTCTCTCCCTGCCTCTCACCCGCTCTCTCCCTGCTTCTCACCCGCTCTCTCCCTGCTTCTCGCCCCCTCTCTCCCTGCCTCTTGCCAGCTCTCTCCCTGCCTCTCGCCCATTCTCTCCCTACATCTCGCCCACTCTCTCCCTGCCTCTCGCCCGCTCTCTCCCTGCCTCTCGCCCGCTCTCTCCCTGCCTCTACCCACTCTCTCCCTGCCTCTCAAACGCTCTCTCCTTGCCTCTCAACTGCTCTCTCCCTGCCTCTCGCCCACTCTCTCCCTGCCTCTCACCCATTCTCTCCCTGCCTCTCGCCCACTCTCCCCCTGCATCTCGCCCACTCTCACCCTGCCCCTCGCCCGCTCTCTCCCTGCCTCTCTCCCTGCCTCTCGCCCGCTCTCTCCCTGCCTCTCGCCCGCTCTCTCCCTGCCTCTCGCCCGCTCTCTCCCTGCCTCTCGCCCGCTCTCTCCCTGCCTCTCGCCCGCCTTCTCCCTGCCTCTCGCCCGCTCTCTCCCTGCCTCTCGCCCACTCTCTCCCTGCCTCTCGACCCGTGTCTCCCTGCCTCTCAAACACTCCCTCCCTGCCTCTCGCCCGCTCTCTCCCTGCCTCTCGCCCGCTCTCTCCCTGCCTCTCACCCGCTCTCTCCCTGCTTCTCGCCCCCTCTCTCCCTGCCTCTCGCCAGCTCTCTCCATGCCTCTCGCCCATTCTCTCCCTGCATCTCGCCCACACTCTCCCTGCCTCTTGCCCGCTCTCTCCCTGCCTCTTGCCCGCTCACACCCTGCCTCTCACCCGTTCTCTCCCTGCTTCTCACCCGCTCTCTCCGTGCCTCTCACCTGTTCTCTCCCTGCCTCTCGCCCGCTCTCTCCTTGCCTCTCGCCCGCTCTCTCCCTGCCTCTCGCCCGCTCTCTCCCTGCCTCTCGCCCGCTCTCTCCCTGCCTCTCACCCGCTCTCTCCCTTCCTCTGTCCCTGCCTCTCTCCCTGCCTCTCGCCCACTCTCTCCCTGCCTCTCGCCCATTCTCTCCCTGCCTCTCGCCCGTTCTCTCCCTGCCTCTCGCACACTCTCTCCCTGCCTCTCACCCGCTCTCTCCCTGCCTCTCACCCGCTCTCTCCCAGCCTCTCACCCACTCTCTCCCTGCCTCTCGCCCAATCTCTCACTGCCTCTCGCGCGCTCTCTCCCTGCCTCTCGCCCGCTCTCTCCCTGCCTCTCGCCCGCTCTCTCCCTGCCTCTCACCCGCTCTCTCCCTGCCTCTCGCCCACTCTCTCCCTGCCTCTCGCCCGCTCTCTCCCTGCCTCTAACCACTCTCTCCCTGCCTCTCACCCACTCTCACCCTGCCACTCGCCCACTCTCTCCCTGCCTCTCGCCAGCTCTCTCCCTGCCTCTCGCCCGACCTCTCACTCTGTCTCTTGACAACTCTCTCCCTGCATCTCACCCACTCTCTCTCTGCCTCTCGCCCACTATCTCCCTGCCTCTCGCCCACTCTCTCCCTGCCTCTCACCAGCTCTCTCCCTGCCTCTCACCAGCTCTTTCCCTGCCTCTCGCCCGCTCTCTCCCTGACTCTCGCCCACTCTCTCCCTGCCTCTCGCCCGCTCTCACCCAGTCTCTCTCCCGCTCTCTCCCTGCCTCTCACCCGCTCTCTCCCTGCCTCTCGCCCGCTCTCTCCCTGCCTCTCCCCGCTCTCTCCCTGCCTCTCACCTACTCTCACCCTGCCTCTCTCCCTGCCTCTCGCCCACTCTCTCCCTGCCTCTCGCCCTCTCTCTCCCTGCCTCTCGCCCGCTCTCTCCCTGCATCTCGCACACTCACTCCCTGCCTCTCGCCCGCTCTCTCCCTGCCTCTCACCCGCTCCCTCCCTGCCTCTCGACAGGTGTCTACCTGTCTCTCACCCACTCACTCCCTGCCTCTCACCGCACTCTCCCTGCCTCTCGCCCGCTCTCTCCCTGCCTCTCACCCGCTCTCTCCCTGCTTCTCGCCCCCTCTCTCCCTGCCTCTCGCCCGCTCTCTCCCTGTCCTCTACCCGCTCTCTCCCTGCCTCTCGCCAGCTCTCTCCCTGCCTTTCGCCCATTCTCTAACTGACTCTCGCCCATTCTCTCCCTGCATCTCGCCCATTCTCTCCCTGCCTCTCGCCCTCTCTCTCCCTGCCTCTCACCTGTTCTCTCCTTGCCTCTCGCCCGCTCTCTCCTTGCCTCTCGCCCGCTCTCTCCCTGCCTCTCGCCCGTTCTCTCCCTGCCTCTCGCCCGCTCTCTCCCTGCCTCTCACCAACTCTCTCCCTGCCTCTACCCACTCTCTCCCTGCCTCTCACCCAGTCTCGCCCTGCCTCTCGGCCGCTCCCTCACTGTCTCTCGCCCTCTCTCTCCCTGCCTCTCGCCCGCTCTCTTTCTGCCTCTCGCCCACTCTTTCCCAGCCTCTCGCCCACTCTCTCCCTGTCTCTCGCCCGCTCTCCCCCTGCCTCTCACCCACTCTCACCCTGCCTCTCACCCACTCTCACCCTGCAGGTCGCCCGCTCTCTCCCTGCCTCTCGCCCGCTCTCTCCCTGCCTCTCTCCCTGCCTCTCTCCCTGCCTCTCGCCCGCTCTCTCCCTGCCTCTCGCCCACTATCTCCCTGCCTCTCGCCCACTCTCTCCCTGCCTCTCGCCCGCTCTCCCCCTGCCTCTAACCCACTCTCACCCTGCCTCTCGCCCGCTCTCTCCCTGCCTCTCTCCCTGCCTCTCGCCCGCTCTCTCCCTGCATCTCACCTGTTCTCTCCCTGCCTCTCGCCCGTTCTCTCCTTGCCTCTCGCCCGCTCTCTCCCTGCCTCTCGCCCGCTCTCTCCCTGCCTCTCGCCCGGTCTCTCCTTGCCTCTCGCCCGCTCTCTCCCTGCCTCTCGCCCGCTCTCTCCCTGCCTCTCGCCCGCTCTCTCCCTGCCTCTCGCCCGCTCTCTCCCTGCCTCTCGCACGCTCTCTCCCTGCCTCTCGCCCGCTCTCTCCCTGCCTCTCGCCCGCTCTCTCCCTGCCTCTCTCCCTGCCTCTCTCCCTGCCTCTCTCCCTGCCTCTCGCCCACTCTCACCCAGCCTCTCGCCCGCTCTCTCCCTGCCTCTCACCCATTCTCTCCCTGCCTCTCGCACACTCACTCCCTGCCTCTCACACGCTCTCTCCCTGCCTCTCGCCCGCTCTCTCCCTGCCTCTCGCCCACTCTCTCCCTGCCTCTCGCCCGCTCTCTCCCTGCCTCTCTCCCTGCCTCTTGACCGCACTCTCCCTGCCTCTCGCCCGCTCTCTCCCTGCCTCTCACCCGCTCTCTCCCTGCTTCTCACCCGCTCTCTCCCTGCTTCTCGCCCCCTCTCTCCCTGCCTCTTGCCAGCTCTCTCCCTGCCTCTCGCCCATTCTCTCCCTACATCTCGCCCACTCTCTCCCTGCCTCTCGCCCGCTCTCTCCCTGCCTCTCGCCCGCTCTCTCCCTGCCTCTACCCACTCTCTCCCTGCCTCTCAAACGCTCTCTCCTTGCCTCTCAACTGCTCTCTCCCTGCCTCTCGCCCACTCTCTCCCTGCCTCTCACCCATTCTCTCCCTGCCTCTCGCCCACTCTCCCCCTGCATCTCGCCCACTCTCACCCTGCCCCTCGCCCGCTCTCTCCCTGCCTCTCTCCCTGCCTCTCGCCCGCTCTCTCCCTGCCTCTCGCCCGCTCTCTCCCTGCCTCTCGCCCGCTCTCTCCCTGCCTCTCGCCCGCTCTCTCCCTGCCTCTCGCCCGCCTTCTCCCTGCCTCTCGCCCGCTCTCTCCCTGCCTCTCGCCCACTCTCTCCCTGCCTCTCGACCCGTGTCTCCCTGCCTCTCAAACACTCCCTCCCTGCCTCTCGCCCGCTCTCTCCCTGCCTCTCGCCCGCTCTCTCCCTGCCTCTCACCCGCTCTCTCCCTGCTTCTCGCCCCCTCTCTCCCTGCCTCTCGCCAGCTCTCTCCATGCCTCTCGCCCATTCTCTCCCTGCATCTCGCCCACACTCTCCCTGCCTCTTGCCCGCTCTCTCCCTGCCTCTTGCCCGCTCACACCCTGCCTCTCACCCGTTCTCTCCCTGCTTCTCACCCGCTCTCTCCGTGCCTCTCACCTGTTCTCTCCCTGCCTCTCGCCCGCTCTCTCCTTGCCTCTCGCCCGCTCTCTCCCTGCCTCTCGCCCGCTCTCTCCCTGCCTCTCGCCCGCTCTCTCCCTGCCTCTCACCCGCTCTCTCCCTTCCTCTGTCCCTGCCTCTCTCCCTGCCTCTCGCCCACTCTCTCCCTGCCTCTCGCCCATTCTCTCCCTGCCTCTCGCCCGTTCTCTCCCTGCCTCTCACCCGCTCTCTCCCTGCCTCTCACCCGCTCTCTCCCTGCCTCTCACCCGCTCTCTCCCAGCCTCTCACCCACTCTCTCCCTGCCTCTCGCCCAATCTCTCACTGCCTCTCGCGCGCTCTCTCCCTGCCTCTCGCCCGCTCTCTCCCTGCCTCTCGCCCGCTCTCTCCCTGCCTCTCACCCGCTCTCTCCCTGCCTCTCGCCCACTCTCTCCCTGCCTCTCGCCCGCTCTCTCCCTGCCTCTAACCACTCTCTCCCTGCCTCTCACCCACTCTCACCCTGCCACTCGCCCACTCTCTCCCTGCCTCTCGCCAGCTCTCTCCCTGCCTCTCGCCCGACCTCTCACTCTGTCTCTTGACAACTCTCTCCCTGCATCTCACCCACTCTCTCTCTGCCTCTCGCCCACTATCTCCCTGCCTCTCGCCCACTCTCTCCCTGCCTCTCACCAGCTCTCTCCCTGCCTCTCACCAGCTCTCTCCCTGCCTCTCGCCCGCTCTCTCCCTGACTCTCGCCCACTCTCTCCCTGCCTCTCACCCGCTCTCACCCAGTCTCTCTCCCGCTCTCTCCCTGCCTCTCACCCGCTCTCTCCCTGCCTCTCGCCCGCTCTCTCCCTGCCTCTCCCCGCTCTCTCCCTGCCTCTCACCTACTCTCACCCTGCCTCTCTCCCTGCCTCTCGCCCACTCTCTCCCTGCCTCTCGCCCTCTCTCTCCCTGCCTCTCGCCCGCTCTCTCCCTGCATCTCGCACACTCACTCCCTGCCTCTCGCCCGCTCTCTCCCTGCCTCTCACCCGCTCCCTCCCTGCCTCTCGACAGGTGTCTACCTGTCTCTCACCCACTCACTCCCTGCCTCTCACCGCACTCTCCCTGCCTCTCGCCCGCTCTCTCCCTGCCTCTCACCCGCTCTCTCCCTGCTTCTCGCCCCCTCTCTCCCTGCCTCTCGCCCGCTCTCTCCCTGTCCTCTACCCGCTCTCTCCCTGCCTCTCGCCAGCTCTCTCCCTGCCTTTCGCCCATTCTCTAACTGACTCTCGCCCATTCTCTCCCTGCATCTCGCCCATTCTCTCCCTGCCTCTCGCCCTCTCTCTCCCTGCCTCTCACCTGTTCTCTCCTTGCCTCTCGCCCGCTCTCTCCTTGCCTCTCGCCCGCTCTCTCCCTGCCTCTCGCCCGTTCTCTCCCTGCCTCTCGCCCGCTCTCTCCCTGCCTCTCACCAACTCTCTCCCTGCCTCTACCCACTCTCTCCCTGCCTCTCACCCAGTCTCGCCCTGCCTCTCGGCCGCTCCCTCACTGTCTCTCGCCCTCTCTCTCCCTGCCTCTCGCCCGCTCTCTTTCTGCCTCTCGCCCGCTCTTTCCCAGCCTCTCGCCCACTCTCTCCCTGTCTCTCGCCCGCTCTCCCCCTGCCTCTCACCCACTCTCACCCTGCCTCTCACCCACTCTCACCCTGCAGGTCGCCCGCTCTCTCCCTGCCTCTCGCCCGCTCTCTCCCTGCCTCTCTCCCTGCCTCTCTCCCTGCCTCTCGCCCGCTCTCTCCCTGCCTCTCGCCCACTATCTCCCTGCCTCTCGCCCACTCTCTCCCTGCCTCTCGCCCGCTCTCCCCCTGCCTCTAACCCACTCTCACCCTGCCTCTCGCCCGCTCTCTCCCTGCCTCTCTCCCTGCCTCTCGCCCGCTCTCTCCCTGCATCTCGCCCACTCTCTCCCTGCCTCTTGCCCACTTTCTCCCTGCCTCTCGCCCGCTCTCTCCCTGCCTCTCGCCCGCTTTCTCCCTGCCTCTCGCCCGCTCTCTCCCTGCCTCTCGCCCGCTCTCTCCCTGCCTCTCGCCCGCTCTCTCCCTGCCTCTCGCCCGCTCTCTCCCTGCCTCTCGCCCGCTCTCTCCCTGCCTCTCGACCCGTGTCTCCCTTCCTCTCACCCACTCCCTCCCTGCCTCTCGCCCGCACTCTCCCTGCCTCTCGCCCGCTCTCTCCCTGCTTCTCGCCCCCTCTCTCCCTGCCTCTCGCCAGCTCTCTCCCTGCCTCTCGCCCATTCTCTCCCTGCATCTCGCCCACTCTCTCCCTGCCTCTCGCCCTCTCTCTCCCTGCCTCTTGCCCGCTCTCTCCCTGCCTCTTGCCTGCTCTCTCCCTGCCTCTTGCCTGCTCACTCCCTGCCTCTCACCCGCTCTCTCCCTGCTTCTCACCCGCTCTCTCCCTGCCTCTCACCTGTTCTCTCCCTGCCTCTCGCCCGTTCTCTCCTTGCCTCTCGCCCGCTCTCTCCCTGCCTCTCGCCCGCTCTCTCCCTGCCTCTCGCCCGGTCTCTCCTTGCCTCTCGCCCGCTCTCTCCCTGCCTCTCGCCCGCTCTCTCCCTGCCTCTCGCACGCTCTCTCCCTGCCTCTCGCCCGCTCTCTCCCTGCCTCTCGCCCGCTCTCTCCCTGCCTCTCTCCCTGCCTCTCTCCCTGCCTCTCTCCCTGCCTCTCGCCCACTCTCACCCAGCCTCTCGCCCGCTCTCTCCCTGCCTCTCACCCATTCTCTCCCTGCCTCTCGCACACTCACTCCCTGCCTCTCACACGCTCTCTCCCTGCCTCTCGCCCGCTCTCTCCCTGCCTCTCGCCCACTCTCTCCCTGCCTCGCACCCACTCTCAACCACGCTCTCCCTGCCTCTCACCCACTCTCTCCCTGCCTCTCGCCCAATCTCTCCCTGCCTCTCAGCCACTCTTTCCCTGCCTCTCGCCCACTCTCCCCCTGCCTCTCGCCCACTCTCCCCCTGCCTCTCACACACTCTCACCCTTCCTCTCACCCACTCTCACCTGCTCTCTCCCTGCCTCTCTCCCTGCCTCTCGCCCGCTCTCTCCCTGCCTCTCGCCCGCTCTCTCCCTGCCTCTCGCCCGCTCTCTCCCTGCCTCTCGCCCACTCTCCCCCTGCCTCTCATCCACTCTCATCCTGCCGCACGCCCGCTCTCTCCCTGCCTCTCGCCCGCTCTCTCCCTGCCTCTCTCCCTGCCTCTCTCCCTGCCTCTCGCAAACTCTCTCCCTGCCTCTCGCCCACTCTCTCCCTGCCTCTCGCCCGCTCTCTCCCTGCCTCTCGCACACTGACTCCCTGCCTCTCATAGACTCTCTCCCTGCCTCTCGCCCGCTCTCTCCCTGCCTCTCGCCAATTCTCACCCACTCTCTCCCTGCCTCTCGCCCACTCTCTCCCTGCCTCTCGCCCACTCTCCCCCTGTATCTCGCCCACTCTCCCCCTGCCTCTCACCTACTCTCCCCCTGCCTCTCACCCACTCTCACCCTGCCTCTCGCCCGCTCTCTCCCTGCCTCTCTCCCTGCCTCTCGACCGCTCTCTCCCTGCCTCTCGCCCACTCTCTCCCTGCCTCTCGCCCACTCTCTCCCTGCCTCTCACAGACTCTCTCCCTGCCTCTAACCCACTCCCTCCCTGCCTCTCGCCCGCACTCTCTCTGCCTCTCGCCCGCTCTCTCCCTGCCTCTCACCCGCTCTCTCCCTGCTTCTCGCCCCCTCTCTCCCTGCCTCTTGCCAGCTCTCTCCCTGCCTCTCGCCCATTCTCTCCCTACATCTCGCCCACTCTCTCCCTGCTTCTCGCCCGCTCTCTCCCTGCCTCTCGCCCGCGCTCTCCCTGCCTCTACCCACTCTCTCCCTGCCTCTCAAACGCTCTCTCCTTGCCTCTCAACTGCTCTCTCCCTGCCTCTCGCCCACTCTCTCCCTGCCTCTCACCCATTCTCTCCCTGCCTCTCGCCCACTCTCCCCCTGCATCTCGCCCACTCTCCCCCTGCCTCTCACCAACTCTCCCCCTGCCTCTCACCCACTCTCACCCTGCCTCTCGCCCGCTCTCTCCCTGCCTCTCTCCCTGCCTCTCGCCCGCTCTCTCCCTGCCTCTCTCCCTGCCTCTCGCCCGCTCTCTCCCTGCCTCTCGCCCGCTCTCTCCCTGCCTCTCGCCCGCTCTCTCCCTGCCTGTCGCCCGCCTTCTCCCTGTCTCTCGCCCGCTCTCTCCCTGCCTCTCGCCCACTCTTTCCCTGCCTCTCGACCCGTGTCTCCCTGCCTCTCAAACACTCCCTCCCTGCCTCTCGCCCGCTCTCTCCCTGCCTCTCGCCCGCTCTCTCCCTGCCTCTCGCCCACTCTCTCCCTGCCTCTCGACCCGTGTCTCCCTGCCTCTCAAACACTCCCTCCCTGCCTCTCACCCGCTCTCTCCCTGCTTCTCGCCCCCTCTCTCCCTGCCTCTCGCCAGCTCTCTCCCTGCCTCTCGCCCATTCTCTCCCTGCATCTCGCCCACACTCTCCCTGCCGCTCGCCCGCTCTCTCCCTGTCTCTAACCACTCTCTCCCTGCCTCTCACCCACTCTCTCCCTGCCTCTCACCCACTGTCTCCCTGCCCATCGCCCACTCTCCCCCTGCCACTCAAACAGACTCTACCTGCCTCTCAACAACTCTCACCCTGCCGCTCGCCCGCTCTCTCCCTGCCTCTCGCCCGCTCTCTCCCTGCCTCTCTCCCTGCCTCTCTCCCTGCCTCTCTCCCTGCCTCTCTCCCTGCCTCTCTCCCTGCCTCTCTCCCTGCCTCTCTCCCTGCCTCTCTCCCTGCCTCTCGCCCGCTCTCTCCCTGCCTCTCGCCCGCTCTCTCCCTGCCAATCGCCTGCTCTCTCCCTGCCTCTCGCCCACTCACTCCCTGCCTCTCACCAGCTCACTACCTGACTCTCGCCCGCTCTCTCCCTGCCTCTCGCCCACTCTCTCCCTGCCTCTCACCCACTCTCTCCCTCTCTCTCCCTGCCTCTCGCCCGCTGTCCCCCTGCTTCTCGACAGCTCTCTCCCTACCTCTCACCCGACCTCTCACTCTGCCTCACGCCCACTCTCTCCCTGCCTCACAACCGCTCTCTCCCTGCCTCTCACCCGCTCCGTTCCTGCCTCTCGCCCGCTCTATCCCTACCTCTCACCCACCCTCTCCCTGCCTCTCGCCCGCCCTCTCCCTGCCTCTCGCCCGCTCTCTCCCTGCCTCTCGCCTGCTCTCTCCCTGCCTCTCACCCACTCTCTCCCTGCCTCTCAACTGCTCTGTCCCTGCCTCTCGCCCACTCTCTCCCTGCCTCTCGCCCGCTCTCTCCCTGCCTCTTACCACTCTCTCCCTGCCTCTCACCCATTCTCTCCCTGCCTCTCACCCTCTCTCTCTCTGCCTCTCGCCCACACTCCCCCTGCCTCTCACCTACTCTCCCCCTGCCTCTCACCCACTCTCACCCTGCCTCTCACCCGCTCTCACCCTGCCGCTCGCCCGCTCTCTCCCTGCATCTCGCCCGCTCTCTTCCTGCGTCTCACCCACTCTCTCCCTGCCTCTCAACTGCTCTCTCCCTGCCTCTTGCCCACTCTCTCCCTGCCTCTCACCCACTCTCACCCTGCCTCTCGCCCGCTCTATCCCTGCCTCTCGCCCACTCTCCCCCTGCCTCTCGACAGCTCTCTCCCTGCCTCTCGCCCGACCTCTCACTCTGCCTCACGCCCACTCTCTCCCTGCCTCTCACCAACTCTCTCCCTGCCTCTCGCCCACTCTCTCCCTGCATCTCGCCTACTCTCTCCCTGCCTCTCGCCCAAACTCTCCCTGCCTCTCGCCCGCTATCTCCCTGCCTCTCGCCCGCTCTCTCCCTGCCTCTCACCCACTCTCTCCCTACCTCTCAACTGCTCTGTCCCTTCCTCTCGCCAACACTCTCCCTGCCTCTCGCCCGCTCTCTCCCTGCCTCTAACCACTCTCTCCCTACCTCTCACCCAATCTCTCCCTGTCTCTCGCCCGCGCTCTCCCTGACTCTCACCCGCTCTCTCCCTGCCTCTCGCCCGCTCTCTCTCTGCCTCTCGCCCGCTATTTCCCAGCCTCTCGCCCACTCCCTCCCTGCCTCTCGCCCGCTGACCCCCTGCCTCTCACCCACTCTCACCCTGCCTCTCACCCACTCTCACCCTGCCGGTCACCCGCTCTCTCCCTGCCTCTCGCCCATTCTCTCCCTGCCTCTCTCCCTGCCTCTCTCCCTGCCTCTCTCCCTGCCTCTCACCAACTCTCTCCCTGCCTCTCGCCCACTCTCTCCCTGCCTCTCGCCCACTCTCTCCCTGCCTCTCGCCCACTCTTTCACTGCCTCTCGCCCGCTCTCTCCCTGCCTCTCGCACACTCACTCCCTGCCTCTCACACGCTCTCTCCCTGCCTCTCACCCGCTCTCACCCTGCCTCTCGCCCGCACTCTCCCTGCCTCTCGCCCACTCTCACCCACTCTCTCTCTGCCTCTCACCTGCTCTCTCCCTGCCTCTCGCCCGCCCTCTCCCTGCCTCTCGCCCGCTCTCTCCCTGCCTCTCACCTGCTCTCTCCCTGCCTCCCACCCACTCTCTCCCTGCCTCTCGCACACTCTCTCCCTGCCTCTCACCCGCTCTCTCCCTGCCTCTCGCCCGCTCTCTCCCTGCCTCGCGCACACTCACTCCCTGCCTTTCACACACTCTCTCCCTGCCTCTCACCGGCTCTCTCCCTGCCTCTCGCCCGCTTTCGCACTGGCTCTCGCCAACTCTCGCCCACTCTCTCCCTGCCTCTCGCCCACTCTCCCCCTGCATCTCGCCCACTCTCCCCCAGCCTCTCACCCACTCTCCCCCTGCCTCTCACCCACTCTCACCCTGCCTCTCGCCCGCTCTCTCCCTGCCTCTCTCCCTGCCTCTCGACCGCTCGCTCCCTGCCTCTCGGCCACTCTCTCCCTGCCTCTCGCCCACTCTCTCCCTGCCTCTCGGCCACTCTCTCCCTGCCTCTCGCCCGCTCTCTCCCTGCCTCTCGCCCGCTCTCCCCCTGCCTCTCGCCAACTCTCTCCCTGCCTCTCGACCGGTGTCTCCGGGCCTCTCACCCACTCCCTCCCTGCCTCTCGCCCGCTCTCTCCCTGCCTCTCACCCGCTCTCTCCCTGCTTCTCGCCCCCTCTCTCCCTGCCTCTCGCCAGCTCTCTCCCTGCCTCTCGCCCATTCTCTCCCTACATCTCGCCCACTCTCTCCCTACATCTCGCCCACTCTCTCCCTGCCTCTCGCCCGCTCTCTCCCTGCCTCTCGCCCGCTCTCTCCCTGCCTCTACCCACTCTCTCCCTGCCTCTCAAACGCTCTCTCCTTGCCTCTCAACTGCTCTCTCCCTGCCTCTCGCCCAGTCTCTCCCTGCCTCTCACCCACTCTCTCCCTGCCTCTCGCCCACTCTCCCCCTGCATCTCGCCCACTCTCCCCCTGCCTCTCACCCACTCTCCCCCTGCCTCTAACCCACTCTCACCCTGCCTCTCGCCCGCTCTCTCCCTGCCTCTCGCCCGCTCTCTCCCTGCCTCTCGCCCACTCTCTCCCTGCCTCTTGCCCACTTTCTCCCTGCCTCTCGCCCGCTCTCTCCCTGCCTCTCGCCCGCTTTCTCCCTGCCTCTCGCCCGCTCTCTCCCTGCCTCTCGCCCGCTCTCTCCCTGCCTCTCGCCCGCTCTCTCCCTGCCCCTCGCCTGCTCTCTCCCTGCCTCTCGCCCGCTCTCTCCCTGCCTCTCGACCCGTGTCTCCCTTCCTCTCACCCACTCCCTCCCTGCCTCTCGCCCGCACTCTCCCTGCCTCTTGCCCGCTCTCTCCCTGTTTCTCGCCCCCCTCTCTCCCTGCCTCTCGCCAGCTCTCTCCCTGCCTCTCGCCAATTCTCTCCCTGCATCTCGCCCACTCTCTCCCTGCCTCTCGCCCTCTCTCTCCCTGCCTCTTGCCCGCTCTCTCCCTGCCTCTTGCCTGCTCTCTCCCTGCCTCTTGCCTGCTCACTCCCTGCCTCTCACCCGCTCTCTCCCTGCTTCTCACCCGCTCTCTCCCTGCCTCTCACCTGTTCTCTCCCTGCCTCTCGCCCGTTCTCTCCTTGCCTCTCGCCCGCTCTCTCCCTGCCTCTCGCCCGCTCTCTCCCTGCCTCTCGCCCGGTCTCTCCTTGCCTCTCGCCCGCTCTCTCCCTGCCTCTCGCCCGCTCTCTCCCTGCCTCTCGCCCGCTCTCTCCCTGCCTCTCGCCCACTCTCTCCCTGCCTCTCGCACGCTCTCTCCCTGCCTCTCGCCCGCTCTCTCCCTGCCTCTCTCCCTGCCTCTCTCCCTGCCTCTCTCCCTGCCTCTCGCCCACTCTCACCCAGCCTCTCGCCCGCTCTATCCCTGCCTCTCACCCATTCTCTCCCTGCCTCTCGCACACTCACTCCCTGCCTCTCACACGCTCTCTCCCTGCCTCTCGCCCGCTCTCTCCCTGCCTCTCGCCCGCTCTCTCCCTGCCTCGCACCCACTCTCAACCACGCTCTCCCTGCCTCTCACCCACTCTCTCCCTGCCTCTCGCCCAATCTCTCCCTGCCTCTCAGCCACTCTTTCCCTGCCTCTCGCCCACTCTCCCCCTGCCTCTCGCCCACTCTCCCCCTGCCTCTCACACACTCTCCCCCTTCCTCTCACCCACTCTCACCTGCTCTCTCCCTGCCTCTCTCCCTGCCTCTCGCCCGCTCTCTCCCTGCCTCTCGCCCGCTCTCTCCCTGCCTCTCGCCCGCTCTCTCCCTGCCTCTCGCCCACTCTCCCCCTGCCTCTCATCCACTCTCATCCTGCCGCACGCCCGCTCTCTCCCTGCCTCTCACCCGCTCTCTCCCTGCCTCTCGCCCACTCTCTCCCTGCCTCTCGCCCACTCTCCCCCTGTATCTCGCCCACTCTCCCCCTGCCTCTCACCTACTCTCCCCCTGCCTCTCACCCACTCTCACCCTGCCTCTCGCCCGCTCTCTCCCTGCCTCTCTCCCTGCCTCTTGACCGCACTCTCCCTGCCTCTCGCCCGCTCTCTCCCTGCCTCTCACCCGCTCTCTCCCTGCTTCTCACCCGCTCTCTCCCTGCTTCTCGCCCCCTCTCTCCCTGCCTCTTGCCAGCTCTCTCCCTGCCTCTCGCCCATTCTCTCCCTACATCTCGCCCACTCTCTCCCTGCCTCTCGCCCGCTCTCTCCCTGCCTCTCGCCCGCTCTCTCCCTGCCTCTCAAACGCTCTCTCCTTGCCTCTCAACTGCTCTCTCCCTGCCTCTCGCCCACTCTCTCCCTGCCTCTCACCCACTCTCTCCCTGCCTCTCGCCCACTCTCCCCCTGCATCTCGCCCACTCTCACCCTGACCCTCGCCCGCTCTCTCCCTGCCTCTCTCCCTGCCTCTCGCCCGCTCTCTCCCTGCCTCTCGCCCGCTCTCTCCCTGCCTCTCGCCCGCTCTCTCCCTGCCTCTCGCCCGCTCTCTCCCTGCCTCTCGCCCGCCTTCTCCCTGCCTCTCGCCCGCTCTCTCCCTGCCTCTCGCCCACTCTCTCCCTGCCTCTCGACCCGTGTCTCCCTGCCTCTCAAACACTCCCTCCCTGCCTCTCGCCCGCTCTCTCCCTGCCTCTCGCCCGCTCTCTCCCTGCCTCTCGCCCGCTCTCTCCCTGCTTCTCGCCCCCTCTCTCCCTGCCTCTCGTCCGCTCTCTCCCTGCCTCTCGCCCGCTCTCTCCCTGCTTCTCGCCCCCTCTCTCCCTGCCTCTCGCCCGCTCTCTCCCTGCTTCTCGCCCCCTCTCTCCCTGCCTCTCGCCAGCTCTCTCCATGCCTCTCGCCCATTCTCTCCCTGCATCTCGCCCACACTCTCCCTGCCGCTCGCCCTCTCTCTCCCTGCCTCTTGCCCGCTGTCTCCCTGCCTCTTGCCCGCTCTCTCCCTGCCTCTTGCCCGCTCACACCCTGCCTCTCACCCGTTCTCTCCCTGCTTCTCACCCGCTCTCTCCCTGCCTCTCACCTGTTCTCTCCCTGCCTCTCGCCCGCTCTCTCCTTGCCTCTCGCCCGCTCTCTCCCTGCCTCTCGCCCGCTCTCTCCCTGCCTCTCGCCCGCTCTCTCCCTGCCTCTCGCCCGCTCTCTCCCTTCCTCTGTCCCTGCCTCTCTCCCTGCCTCTCGCCCACTCTCTCCCTGCCTCTCGCCCATTCTCTCCCTGCCTCTCGCCCGTTCTCTCCCTGCCTCTCGCACACTCTCTCCCTGCCTCTCACCCGCTCTCTCCCTGCCTCTCACCCGCTCTCTCCCAGCCTCTCACCCACTCTCTCCCTGCCTCTCGCCCAATCTCTCACTGCCTCTCGCGCGCTCTCTCCCTGCCTCTCGCCCGCTCTCTCCCTGCCTCTCGCCCGCTCTCTCCCTGCCTCTCGCCCGCTCTCTCCCTGCCTCTCGCCCGCTCTCTCCCTGCCTCTCACCCGCTCTCTCCCTGCCTCTCACCCACTCTCTCCCTGCCTCTCTCCCTGCCTCTCGCCGGCTCTCTCCCTGCCTCTCGCCCACTCTCTCCCTGCCTCTCGCCCGCTCTCTCCCTGCCTCTAACCACTCTCTCCCTGCCTCTCACCCACTCTCACCCTGCCACTCGCCCACTCTCTCCCTGCCTCTCGCCAGCTCTCTCCCTGCCTCTCGCCCGACCTCTCACTCTGTCTCTTGACAACTCTCTCCCTGCATCTCACCCACTCTCTCTCTGCCTCTCGCCCACTATCTCCCTGCCTCTCGCCCACTCTCTCCCTGCCTCTCACCAGCTCTCTCCCTGCCTCTCACCAGCTCTCTCCCTGCCTCTCGCCCGCTCTCTCCCTGCCTCTCGCCCACTCTCTCCCTGCCTCTCGCCCGCTCTCACCCAGTCTCTCTCCCGCTCTCTCCCTGCCTCTCACCCGCTCTCTCCCTGCCTCTCGCCCGCTCTCTCCCTGCCTCTCCCCGCTCTCTCCCTGCCTCTCACCCACTCTCACCCTGCCTCTCTCCCTGCCTCTCGCCCACTCTCTCCCTGCCTCTCGCCCTCTCTCTCCCTGCCTCTCGCCCGCTCTCTCCCTGCATCTCGCACACTCACTCCCTGCCTCTCGCCCGCTCTCTCCCTGCCTCTCACCCGCTCCCTCCCTGCCTCTCGACAGGTGTCTACCTGTCTCTCACCCACTCACTCCCTGCCTCTCACCGCACTCTCCCTGCCTCTCGCCCGCTCTCTCCCTGCCTCTCACCCGCTCTCTCCCTGCTTCTCGCCCCCTCTCTCCCTGCCTCTCGGCCCGCTCTCTCCCTGTCCTCTACCCGCTCTCTCCCTGCCTCTCGCCCTCTCTCTCCCTGCCTCTCGCCCGCTCTCTTTCTGCCTCTCGCCCGCTCTTTCCCAGCCTCTCGCCCACTCTCTCCCTGTCTCTCGCCCGCTCTCCCCCTGCCTCTCACCCACTCTCACCCTGCCTCTCACCCACTCTCACCCTGCAGGTCGCCCGCTCTCTCCCTGCCTCTCGCCCGCTCTCTCCCTGCCTCTCTCCCTGCCTCTCTCCCTGCCTCTCGCCCGCTCTCTCCCTGCCTCTCGCCCACTATCTCCCTGCCTCTCTCCCACTCTCTCCCTGCCTCTCGCCCGCTCTCTCGCTGCTTCTCGCAGACTCACTCCCTGCCTCTCACATGCTCTCTCCCTGCTTCTCGCCCGCTCTCTCCCTGCCTCTCGCCCACTCTCACCCACTCTCTCTCTGCCTCTCAGCCGCTCTCTCCCTGCCTCTCGCCCGCTCTCTCCCTGCCTATCGCCCGCTCTCTCCCTGCCTCTCGCCCGCTCTCTCCCTGCCTCCCACCCTCTCTCTCCCTGCGTCTCACCCGCTCTCTCCCTGCCTCTCTCCCTGCCTTTCGACGGCTCTCTCCCTGCCTCTCGCCCGCTCTCTCCCTGCCTCTCGCCCGCTCTCTCCCTGCCTCCCACCCTCTCTCTCCCTGCGTCTCACCCCCTCTCTCCCTGCCTCTCTCCCTGCCTTTCGACGGCTCTCTCCCTGCCTCTCGCCCGCTCTCTCCCTGCCTCTCGCCCAATCTGTCCCTGCCTCTCACCCACTCTCTCGCCCGCTCTCTCCCTGCCTCACGCCCGCTCTAACCCTGCCTCTCGCCCGCTCTCCACCTGCCACTCGCCCGCTCACTCCGTGCCTCTCGTCCCACCTCTCACTCTGCCTCAAGCCCGCTCTCTCCCTGCCTCTCACCCGCTCTCTCCCTGCTTCTCGCCCCTTCTCTCTCTGCCTCTCGCCAGCTCTCTCCCTGCCTCTCGCCCATTCTATCCTACATCTCGCCAAACTCTCCCTGCCTCTCGCCCGCTCTCTCCCTGCCTCTCGCCCGCTCTCGCCCTGCCTCTACCCACTCTCTCCCTGCCTCTACCCACTCTCTCCCTGCCTCTCAAACGCTCCCTCCTTGCCTCTCAACTGCTCTCTCCCTGCCTCTCGCCCACTCTCTCCCTGCCTCTAGCCCACTCTCTCCCTGCCTCTCGCCCACTCTCTCCCTGCCTCTCGCCCACTCTCCCCCTGCATCTCGCCCACTCTCCCCCTGCCTCTCACCCACTCTCACCCTGCCTCTCGCCCGCTCTCTCCCTGCATCTCTCCCTGCCTCTCGCCCGCTCTCTCCCTGCCTCTCGCCCACTCTCTCCCTGCCTCTCGCCCGCTCTCTCCCTGCCTCTCGCCCGCTCTCTCCCTGCCTCTCGCCCGCTCTCTCCCTGCCTCTCGCCCGCTCTCTCCCTGCCTCTCGCCCGCTCTCTCCCTGCCTCTCGCCCGCTCTCTCCCTGCCTCTCGCCCGCTCTCTCCCTGCCTCTCGCCCGCTCTCTCCCTGCCTCTCGCCCACGCTCTCCCTGCCTCTCGCCCGCACTCTCCCTGCCTCTCGCCCGCACTCTCCCTGCCTCTCGCCCGCTCTCTCCCTGCCTCTCAACCGCTCTCTCCCTGCTTCTCGCCCCCCTCTCCCTGCCTCTCGCCAGCTCTCTCCCTGCCTCTCGCCTATTTTCTTCCTGCATCTCGCCCACTCTCTCCCTGCCTCTCGCCCTCTCTCTCCCTGCCTCTTGCCCGCTCTCTCCCTGCCTCTCGCCTGCTCTCTCCCTGCCTCTCGCCCGCTCTCTCCCTGCCTCTCGCACACGCTCTCCCTGCCTCTCGACCCGTGTCTCCCTGCCTCTCACCCACTCCCTCTCTGCCTCTCGCCCGCACTCTCCCTGCCTCTCGCCCGCTCTCTCCCTGCCTCTCAACCGCTCTCTCCCTGCTTCTCGCCCCCCTCTCCCTGCTTCTCGCCAGCTCTCTCCCTGCCTCTCGCCTCTCTTTCCGTGCCTCTTGCCCGCTCTCTCCCTGCCTCTTGCCCGCTCACTCCCTGCCTCTCACCCGCTCTCTCCCTGCTTCTCACCCGCTCTCTCCCTGCCTCTCACCTGTTCTCTCCCTGCTTCTCGCCCGCTCTCTCCCTGCCTCTCACCCACTCTCTCCCTGCCTCTCAACCACTCTCTCCCTGCCTCTCACACCCTCTCTCCCTGCCTCTCGCCCGCTCTCTCCCTGCCTCTCGCCCGCTCTCTCCCTGCCTCTCGCCCGCTCTCTCCCTGCCTCTCGCCCGCTCTCTCCCTGCCTCTCGCCCGCTTTCTCCCTGCCTCTCGACCGGTGTCTCCCTGCCTCTCGCCCACTCCCTCCCTGCCTCTCGCCCGCACTCTCCCTGCCTCTCGCCCGCTCTCTCCCTGCCTCTCACCCGCTCTCTCCCTTCTTCTCGCCCCCTCTATCCCTGCCTCTCGCCAGCTGTCTCCCTGCCTCTCGCCCATTCTCTCCCTACATCTCGCCCACTCTCTCCCTGCCTCTCGCCCGCTCTCTCCCTGCCTCTCGCCCGCTCTCTCCCTGCCTCTCGCCCGCTCTCTCCCTGCCTCTATCCACTCTCTCCCTGCCTCTCAAACGCTCTCTCCTTGCCTCTCAACTGCTCTCTCCCTGCCTCTCGCCCACTCTCTCCCTGCTTCTCACCCACTCACTCCCTGCATCTCGCCCACTCTCTCCCTGCCTCTCGCCCGCTCTCTCCCTGCCTCTCGCCCCATATCTCCCTGCCTCTCGCCCACTCTCTCCCTGCCTCTCGACCCGTGTCTCCCTGCCTCTCACCCACTCCCTCCCTGCCTCTCACCCGTTCTCTCCCCGCATCTCGCCCACTCTCTCCCTGCCTCTCGCCCTGCCTCTCCCTGCCTCTTGCCCGTTCTCTCCCGGCCTCTTGCCTGCTCTCTCCCTGCCTCTCGCCCGCTCACACCCTGCCTCTCACCTGCTCTCTCCCTGCTTCTCACCCGCTCTCTCCCTGCCTCTCACACACTCTCTCCCTGCCTCTCGCCCACGCTCTCCCTGCCTCTCGCCCGCACTCTCCCTGCCTCTCGCCCGCACTCTCCCTGCCTCTCGCCCGCTCTCTCCCTGCCTCTCAACCGCTCTCTCCCTGCTTCTCGCCCCCCTCTCCCTGCCTCTCGCCAGCTCTCTCCCTGCCTCTCGCCTATTTTCTTCCTGCATCTCGCCCACTCTCTCCCTGCCTCTCGCCCTCTCTCTCCCTGCCTCTTGCCCGCTCTCTCCCTGCCTCTCGCCTGCTCTCTCCCTGCCTCTCGCCCGCTCTCTCCCTGCCTCTCGCACACGCTCTCCCTGCCTCTCGACCCGTGTCTCCCTGCCTCTCACCCACTCCCTCTCTGCCTCTCGCCCGCACTCTCCCTGCCTCTCGCCCGCTCTCTCCCTGCCTCTCAACCGCTCTCTCCCTGCTTCTCGCCCCCCTCTCCCTGCCTCTCGCCAGCTCTCTCCCTGCCTCTCGCCTCTCTTTCCGTGCCTCTTGCCCGCTCTCTCCCTGCCTCTTACCCGCTCACTCCCTGCCTCTCACCCGCTCTCTCCCTGCTTCTCACCCGCTCTCTCCCTGCCTCTCACCTGTTCTCTCCCTGCTTCTCGCCCGCTCTCTCCCTGCCTCTCACCCACTCTCTCCCTGCCTCTCAACCACTCTCTCCCTGCCTCTCACACCCTCTCTCCCTGCCTCTCGCCCGCTCTCTCCCTGCCTCTCGCCCGCTCTCTCCCTGCCTCTCGCCCGCTCTCTCCCTGCCTCTCGCCCGCTCTCTCCCTGCCTCTCGCCCGCTCTCTCCCTGCCTCTCGCCCGCTTTCTCCCTGCCTCTCGACCGGTGTCTCCCTGCCTCTCGCCCACTCCCTCCCTGCCTCTCGCCCGCACTCTCCCTGCCTCTCGCCCGCACTCTCCCTGCCTCTCGCCCGCTCTCTCCCTGCCTCTCACCCACTCTCTCCCTGCCTCTCAACCACTCTCTCCCTGCCTCTCACACCCTCTCTCCCTGCCTCTCGCCCGCTCTCTCCCTGCCTCTCGCCCGCTCTCTCCCTGCCTCTCGCCCGCTCTCTCCCTGCCTCTCGCCCGCTCTCTCCCTGCCTCTCGCCCGCTTTCTCCCTGCCTCTCGACCGGTGTCTCCCTGCCTCTCGCCCACTCCCTCCCTGCCTCTCGCCCGCACTCTCCCTGCCTCTCGCCCGCTCTCTCCCTGCCTCTCACCCGCTCTCTCCCTTCTTCTCGCCCCCTCTATCCCTGCCTCTCGCCAGCTGTCTCCCTGCCTCTCGCCCATTCTCTCCCTACATCTCGCCCACTCTCTCCCTGCCTCTCGCCCGCTCTCTCCCTGCCTCTCGCCCGCTCTCTCCCTGCCTCTATCCACTCTCTCCCTGCCTCTCAAACGCTCTCTCCTTGCCTCTCAACTGCTCTCTCCCTGCCTCTCGCCCACTCTCTCCCTGCTTCTCACCCACTCACTCCCTGCATCTCGCCCACTCTCTCCCTGCCTCTCGCCCGCTCTCTCCCTGCCTCTCGCCCCATATCTCCCTGCCTCTCGCCCACTCTCTCCCTGCCTCTCGACCCGTGTCTCCCTGCCTCTCACCCACTCCCTCCCTGCCTCTCACCCGTTCTCTCCCCGCATCTCGCCCACTCTCTCCCTGCCTCTCGCCCTGCCTCTCCCTGCCTCTTGCCCGTTCTCTCCCGGCCTCTTGCCTGCTCTCTCCCTGCCTCTCGCCCGCTCACACCCTGCCTCTCACCTGCTCTCTCCCTGCTTCTCACCCGCTCTCTCCCTGCCTCTCACACACTCTCTCCCTGCCTCTCGCCCACGCTCTCCCTGCCTCTCGCCCGCACTCTCCCTGCCTCTCGCCCGCACTCTCCCTGCCTCTCGCCCGCTCTCTCCCTGCCTCTCAACCGCTCTCTCCCTGCTTCTCGCCCCCCTCTCCCTGCCTCTCGCCAGCTCTCTCCCTGCCTCTCGCCTATTTTCTTCCTGCATCTCGCCCACTCTCTCCCTGCCTCTCGCCCTCTCTCTCCCTGCCTCTTGCCCGCTCTCTCCCTGCCTCTCGCCTGCTCTCTCCCTGCCTCTCGCCCGCTCTCTCCCTGCCTCTCGCACACGCTCTCCCTGCCTCTCGACCCGTGTCTCCCTGCCTCTCACCCACTCCCTCTCTGCCTCTCGCCCGCACTCTCCCTGCCTCTCGCCCGCTCTCTCCCTGCCTCTCAACCGCTCTCTCCCTGCTTCTCGCCCCCCTCTCCCTGCCTCTCGCCAGCTCTCTCCCTGCCTCTCGCCTCTCTTTCCGTGCCTCTTGCCCGCTCTCTCCCTGCCTCTTACCCGCTCACTCCCTGCCTCTCACCCGCTCTCTCCCTGCTTCTCACCCGCTCTCTCCCTGCCTCTCACCTGTTCTCTCCCTGCTTCTCGCCCGCTCTCTCCCTGCCTCTCACCCACTCTCTCCCTGCCTCTCAACCACTCTCTCCCTGCCTCTCACACCCTCTCTCCCTGCCTCTCGCCCGCTCTCTCCCTGCCTCTCGCCCGCTCTCTCCCTGCCTCTCGCCCGCTCTCTCCCTGCCTCTCGCCCGCTCTCTCCCTGCCTCTCGCCCGCTCTCTCCCTGCCTCTCGCCCGCTTTCTCCCTGCCTCTCGACCGGTGTCTCCCTGCCTCTCGCCCACTCCCTCCCTGCCTCTCGCCCGCACTCTCCCTGCCTCTCGCCCGCACTCTCCCTGCCTCTCGCCCGCTCTCTCCCTGCCTCTCACCCGCTCTCTCCCTTCTTCTCGCCCCCTCTCTCCCTGCCTCTCGCCAGCTGTCTCCCTGCCTCTCGCCCATTCTCTCCCTACATCTCGCCCACTCTCTCCCTGCCTCTCGCCCGCTCTCTCCCTGCCTCTCGCCCGCTCTCTCCCTGCCTCTATCCACTCTCTCCCTGCCTCTCAAACGCTCTCTCCTTGCCTCTCAACTGCTCTCTCCCTGCCTCTCGCCCACTCTCTCCCTGCTTCTCACCCACTCACTCCCTGCATCTCGCCCACTCTCTCCCTGCCTCTCGCCCGCTCTCTCCCTGCCTCTCGCCCCATATCTCCCTGCCTCTCGCCCACTCTCTCCCTGCCTCTCGACCCGTGTCTCCCTGCCTCTCACCCACTCCCTCCCTGCCTCTCACCCGCTCTCTCCCTGCATCTCGCCCACTCTCTCCCTGCCTCTCGCCCTGCCTCTCCCTGCCTCTTGCCCGTTCTCTCCCGGCCTCTTGCCTGCTCTCTCCCTGCCTCTCGCCCGCTCACACCCTGCCTCTCACCTGCTCTCTCCCTGCTTCTCACCCGCTCTCTCCCTGCCTCTCACACACTCTCTCCCTGCCTCTCACCCGCTCTCACCCTGCCTCTCGCCCGCTCTCTCCCTGCCCCTCGCCCACTCTCACCCACTCTCTCTCTGCCTCTCACCCGCTCTCTCCCTGCCTCTCGCCCAATCTCTCACTGCCTCTCGCCCACTCTCTCCCTGCCTCTCGAACGCTCTCTCCCTGCCTCTCGCCCGCTCTCTCCCTGCCTCTCGCCCGCTCTCTCCCTGCCTCTCGCCCGCTCTCTCCCTGCCTCTCGCCCGCTCTCTCCCTGCCTCTCTCCCGCTCTCTCCCTGCCTCTAACCACTCTCTCCCTGCCTCTCACCCGCTCTCTCCTTGCCTCTCAACTGCTCTCTCCCTGATCTCGCCACTCTCCCCCTGCCTCTCGCCCGCGCTCTCCCTGCCACCCACCCTCTCTCTCCCTGCGTCTCACCCGCTCTCTCCCTGCCTCTCTCCCTGCCTTTCGACGGCTCTCTCCCTGCCTCTCGCCCGCTCTCTCCCAGCCTCTCGCCCGCTCTCTCCCTGCCTCTCGCCCGCTCTCCCCCTGCCTCTCGCCCGCTCTCTCCCTGCCTCTCGCCCAATCTGTCCCTGCCTCTCACCCACTCTCTCGCCCGCTCTCTCCCTGCCTCACGCCCGCTCTAACCCTGCCTCTCGCACGCTCTCCACCTGCCTCTCGCCCGCTCACTCCGTGCCTCTCATCCGACCTCTCACTCTGCCTCACGCCCGCTCTCTCCCTGCTTCTCGCCCCCTCTCTCCCTGCCTCTCGCCAGCTCTCTCCCTGCCTCTCGCCCATTCTCTCCCTACACCTCGCCCACACTCTCCCTGCCTCTCGCCCGCTCTCTCCCTGCCTCTCGCCCGCTCTCTCCCTGCCTCTACCCACTCTCTCCCTGCCTCTCAAACGCTCCCTCCTTGCCTGTCAACTGCTCTCTCCCTGCCTCTCGCCCACTCTCTCCCTGCCTCTCACCCACTCTCTCCCTGCCTGTCGCCCACTCTCCCCCTGCATCTCGCCCACTCTCACCCTGCCTCTCACCCACTCTCACCCTGCCTCTCGCCCGCTCTCTCCCTGCTTCTCTCCCTGCCTCTCGCCCGCTCTCTCCCTGCCTCGCGCCCACTCTCTCCCTGCCTCTCGCCCACTCTCTCCCTGCCTCTCGCCCGCTCTCTCCCTGCCTCTCGCCCGCTCTCTCCCTGCCTCTCGTCCGCTCTCTCCCTGCCTCTCGTCCGCTCTCTCCCTGCCTCTCGCCCGCTCTCTCCCTGCCTCTCGCCCGCTCTCTCCCTGCCTCTCGCCCGCTCTCTCCCTGCCTCTCGCCCACTCTCTCCCTGCCTCTCGCCCTCTCTCTCCCTGCCTCTTGCCCGCTCTCTCCCTGCCTCTCACCCGCTCGCTCCCTGCGTCTCACCTGTCCTCTCCCTGCCTCTCGCCCGTTCTCTCCTTGCCTCTCGCCCACTCTCTCCCTGCCTCTCGCCCGCTCTCTCCCTGCCTCTCGCCCGCTCTCTCCCTGCCTCTCGCCCGCTTTCTCCCTGCCTCTCTCCCTGCCTCTTTCCCTGCCTCTCGCCCGTTCTCTCCCTGCCTCTCGCCCGTTCTCTCCTTGCCTCTCGCCCGCTCTCTCCCTGCCTCTCGCCCGCTCTCTCCCTGCCTCTCGCCCACTCTCTCCCTGCCTCTCGCACACTCACTCCCTGCCTCTCACACGCTCTCTCCCTGCCTCTCACCTGCTCTCTCCCTGCCTCTCCCGCGCTCTCTCCCTGCCTCTCGCCCACTCGCTCCCAGCCTCTCACCCACTCTCTCCCTGCCTCTCGCCCAATCTCTCACTGCCTCTCGCCCGCTCTCTCCCTGCCTCTCGCCCGCTCTCTCCCTGCCTCTCGCCCGCTCTCTCCCTGCCTCTCGCCCGCTCTCTCCCTGCCTCTCGCCCGCTCTCTCCCTGCCTCTCGCCCGCTCTCTCCCTGCCTCTCGCCCGCTCTCTCCCTGCCTCTAACCACTCTCTCCCTGCCTCTCACCCTCTCTCTCCTTGCCTCTCGCCCACTCTCGCCCTGCCCCTCGCCCGCTCTCTCCCTGCCCCTCGCCCGCTCTCTCCCTGCCTCTCGCCCGCTCTCTCCCTGCCTCTCGCCAACTCTCTCCCTGCCTCTCGACCGGTGTCTCCCTGCCTCTCACCCACTCCCTCCCTGCCTCTCGCCCGCTCTCTCCCTGCCTCTCACCCGCTCTCTCCCTTCTTCTCGCCCCCTCTCTCCCTGCCTCTCGCCAGCTGTCTCCCTGCCTCTCGCCCATTCTCTCCCTACATCTCGCCCACTCTCTCCCTGCCTCTCGCCCGCTCTCTCCCTGCCTCTCGCCCGCTCTCTCCCTGCCTCTATCCACTCTCCCCCTGCCTCTCAAACGCTCTCTCCTTGCCTCTCAACTGCTCTCTCCCTGCCTCTCGCCCGCTCTCTCCCTGCCTCTCGCCCGCTCTCTCCCTGCCTCTCGCCCCATATCTCCCTGCCTCTCACCCACTCCCTCCCTGCCTCTCACCCGCTCTCTCCCTGCTTCTCGCCCCCTCTCTCCCTGCCTCTCGCCAGCTCTCTCCCTGCCTCTCGCCCATTCTCTCCCTGCATCTCGCCCACTCTCGCCCTGCCTCTCCCTGCCTCTTGCCCGCTCACTCCCGGCCTCTTGCCTGCTCTCTCCCTGCCTCTTGCCCGCTCACTCCCTGCCTCTCACCTGCTCTCTCCCTGCTTCTCACCCGCTCTCTCCCTGCCTCTCACACACTCTCTCCCTGCGTCTCACCCGCTCTCACCCTGCCTCTCGACCTCTCTCTCCCTGCCCCTCGCCCACTCTCACCCACTCTCTCTCTGCCTCTCACCCGCTCTCTCCCTGCCTCTCGCCCAATCTCTCACTGCCTCTCGCCTGCTCTCTCCCTGCCTCTCGAACGCTCTCTCCCTGCCTCTCGCCCGCTCTCTCCCTGCCTCTCGCCCGCTCTCTCCCTGCCTCTCGCCCGCTCTCTCCCTGCCTCTCGCCCGCTCTCTCCCTGCCTCTAACCACTCTCTCCCTGCCTCTCACCCGCTCTCTCCTTGCCTCTCAACTGCTCTCTCCCTGATCTCGCCCACTCTCCCCCTGCCTCTCACCCACTCTCCCTCTGCCTCTCACCCACTCTCTCCCTGCCTCTCACCCGCTCTCTCCCTGCCTCTCTCCCTGCTTCTCGCCTGCTCACTCCCTGCCTCTCGCCCACTCTCTCCCTGCCTCTCACCCGCTCTCTCCCTGCCTCTCGCCCCCTCTCTCCCTGCCTCTCACCCACTCTCTCCCTGCCTCTCGCCCGCTCTCTCCCTGCCTCTCGCCCGCTCTCTCCCTGACTCTCGCCCGCTCTCTCCCTGACTCTCGCCCCCTCTCTCCCTGCCTCTCACCAACTCTCACCCTGCCGCTCGCCCGCTCTCACCCTGCCTCTCGCCCGCTCTCTCCCTGCCTCTCTCCCTGCCTTTCACCCGCTCTCTCCCTGTCTCTCGCCCACTCTCTCCCTGCCTCTCACCCACTCTCATCCTGCCTCTCGCCCGCTCTCTCCCTGCCTCTCTCCCTGCCTCTCACCCGCTCTCTCCCTGCTTCTCACCCGCTCTCTCCCTGCCTCTCACCTGTTCTCTCACTGCCTCTCGCCCGCTCTCTCCATGCCTCTCGCCCGCTCTCTCCCTGCCTCTCACCCGCTCTCTCCCTGCATCTCGCCCGCTCTCTCCCTGCCTCTCGCCCGCTCTCTCCCTGCCTCTCGCCCGCTCTCTCCCTGCCTCTCGCCCGCTCTCTCCCTGCCTCTCGCCCACGCTCTCCCTGCCTCTCGCCCGCACTCTCCCTGCCTCTCGCCCGCACTCTCCCTGCCTCTCGCCCGCTCTCTCCCTGCCTCTCAACCGCTCTCTCCCTGCTTCTCGCCCCCCTCTCCCTGCCTCTCGCCAGCTCTCTCCCTGCCTCTCGCCCATTTTCTTCCTGCATCTCGCCCACTCTCTCCCTGCCTCTCGCCCTCTCTCTCCCTGCCTCTTGCCCGCTCTCTCCCTGCCTCTCGCCCGCTCTCTCCCTGCCTCTCGCCCGCTCTCTCCCTGCCTCTCGCCCACGCTCTCCCTGCCTCTCGACCCGTGTCTCCCTGCCTCTCACCCACTCCCTCTCTGCCTCTCGCCCGCACTCTCCCTGCTTCTCGCCCGCTCTCTCCCTGCCTCTCAACCGCTCTCTCCCTGCTTCTCGCCTCTCTTTCCGTGCCTCTTGCCCGCTCTCTCCATGCCTCTTGCCCGCTCACTCCCTGCCTCTCACTCGCTCTCTCCCTGCTTCTCACCCGCTCTCTCCCTGCCTCTCACCTGTTCTCTCCCTGCTTCTCGCCCGCTCTCTCCCTGCCTCTCACCCACTCTCTCCCTGCCTCTCAACCACTCTCTCCCTGCCTCTCGCCCGCTCTCTCCCTGCCTCTCGCCCGCTCTCTCCCTGCCTCTCGCCCGCTCTCTCCCTGCCTCTCGCCCGCTCTCTCCCTGCCTCTCGCCCGCTTTCTCCCTGCCTCTCGACCCGTGTCTCCCTGCCGCTCACCCACTCCCTCTCTGCCTCTCGCCCGCACTCTCCCTGCCTCTCGCCCGCTCTCTCCCTGCCTCTCAACCGCTCTCTCCCTGCTTCTCGCCCCCCTCTCCCTGCCTCTCGCCAGCTCTCTCCCTGCCTCTCGCATCTCTTTCCGTGCCTCTTGCCCGCTCTCTCCCTGCCTCTTGCCCGCTCACTCCCTGCCTCTCACCCGCTCTCTCCCTGCTTCTCACCCGCTCTCTCCCTGCCTCTCACCTGTTCTCTCCCTGCTTCTCGCCCGCTCTCTCCCTGCCTCTCACCCACTCTCTCCCTGCCTCTCAACCACTCTCTCCCTGCCTCTCACCTGTTCTCTCCCTGCTTCTCGCCCGCTCTCTCCCTGCCTCTCACCCACTCTCTCCCTGCCTCTTGCCCGCTCTCTCCCTGCCTCTCGCCCGCTCTCTCCCTGCCTCTCGCACACTCACTCCCTGCCTCTCACCCGCTCTCTCCCTGCCTCTCACCCGCTCTCTCCCTGCCTCTCGCCCGCTCTCTCCCTGCCTCTCGCCCACTCTCACCCGCTCTCTCCCTGCCTCTCGCCCGCTCTCTCCCTGCCTCTCGCCCACTCTAACCCGCTGTCTCCCTGCCTCTCACCCGCTCTCAACCCTGCCTCTCGCCCGCTCTCTCCCTGCCTCTCGCCCGCTCTCTCCCTGCCTCTCGCCCGCTCTTTCCCTGCCTCTCGCCCGCTCTCTCCCTGCCTCTCGCCCGCTCTCTCCCTGCCTCTCGCCCGCTCTCTCCCTGCCTCTCGCCCGCTCTCTCCCTGCCTCTCGCCCCCTCTCCCCCTGCCTTTCGCCAGCTCTCTCCCTGCCTCTGGTCCGACCTCTCACTCTGCCTCATGCCCCCTCTCTCCCTGCCTCTCGCCCGCTCTCTCCCTGCCTCTCGCCCGCTCTCTCCCTGCCTCTCGCTCGCTCTCTCCCTGCCCCTCACCCACTCTCTCTCTGCCTCTTGCCCGCTCTCTCCCTGCCTCTCGCCCACTCTCCCCCTGCATCTCGCCAGCTCTCTCCCTGCCTCTGGTCCGACCTCTCACTCTGCCTCATGCCCCCTCACTCCCTGCCTCTCGCCCGCTCTCTCCCTGCCTCTCGCCCGCTCTCTCCCTGCCTCTCGCTCGCTCTCTCCCTGCCTCTCACCCGCTCTCTCCCTGCTTCTCACCAACTCTCTCCTTGCCTCTCGCCCGCTCTCTCCCTGCCTCTCGCCCGCTCTCTCGGTGCCTCTCGCCCGCTCTCTCCCTGCCTCTCGCCCGCTCTCTCCCTGCCTCTCGCCCGCTCTCTCCCTGCCTCTCACCCGCTCTCTCCCTGCCTCTCAACTGCTCTCTCCCTGCCTCTCGCCTACTCTCTCCCTGCCTTTCGCCCGCTCTCTCCCTGCCTTTCGCCCGCTCTCTCCCTGCCTTTCGCCCGCTCTCTCCCTGCCTCTCGCCCGCTCTCTCCCTGCCTCTCGCCCGCTCTCTCCCTGCCTCTCACCCACTCTCTCCCTGCCTCTCGCCCGCTCGCTCCCTGCCTCTCACCCGCTCTCTCCCTGCCTCTTGCCCGCTCTCTCCCTGCCTCTCTCCCGCTCTCTCCCTTCCTCTTGCCCACTCTTTCACTCGCTCTCTCCCTGCCTCCCGCCCAGTCTCTCCCTGCCTCTCACTTGCTGTCTCCCTGCCTCTCACCCACTCTCACCGTGCCTCTCGCCAGCTCTCTCCCTGCCTCTCACCCGCTCTTTCTCTGCCTCTCTCTCTGCCTCTCTCTCTGCCTCTCTCCCTGCCTCTCTCCCTGCCTCTCGACGGCTCTCTCCCTGCCTCTCGCCCGCTCTCACCCTGCCTCTCGCCCGCTCTCACCCTGCCTCTCGCCCGCTCTCTCCCTGCCTCTCGCCCGCTCTCTCCCTGCCTCTCGCCCGCTCTCTCCCTGCCTCTCGCCCGCTCTCTCCCTGCCTCTCGCCCAAACTGTCCCTGCCTCTCACCCACTCTCTCGCCCGCTCTCTCCCTGCCTCTCGCCCGCTCTCTCCCTGCCTCTCGCCCACTCTCCCCCTGCCTCTCACCCGCTCTCTCCCTGCCTCTCATCCGACCTCTCACTCTGCCTCACACCCACTCTCTCCCTGCCTCTCGCCCACTCTCTCCCTGCCTCTCACCCACTCTCTCCCTACCTCTCACCCACTCTCTCCCTGCATCTCACCCACTCTCTCCCTGTCTCTCGCCCACTCTCTCCCTGCCTCTCGCCCGCTCTCTCCCTGCCTCTCGCCCGCTCTCTCCCTGCCTCTCACCCGCTCTCTCCCTGCTTCTCGCCCCCTCTCTCCCTGCCTCTCACCAACTCTCTCCTTGCCTCTCGCCGGCTCTCTCCCTGCCACTCGCCTGCTCTCTCCCTGCCTCTCACCCACTCTCTCCCTGCCTCTCGCCCGCTCTCTCCCTCCCTCTCAACCACTCTCACCCTGACGCTCGCCCGCTCTCTCCCTGCCTCTCGCCCGCTCTCTCCCTGCCTCTCGCCCGCTCTCTCCCTGCCTCTCGCCCGCTCTCTGCCTGCCTCTCGCCCGCTCTCTCCCTGCCGCTCGCCCGCTCTCTCCCTGCCGCTCGCCCGCTCTCTCCCTGCCTCTCGCCTGGTCTCTCCCTGGCTCTCTCCCTGCCTCTCGCCCGCTCTCTCCCTGCCTCTCGCACACTCACTCCCTGCCTCTCACCCGCTCTCTCCCTGCCTCTCACCCGCTCTCTCCCTGCCTCTCGCCCGCTCTCTCCCTGCCTCTCGCCCACTCTAACCCGCTGTCTCCCTGCCTCTCGCCCGCTCTCTCCCTGCCTCTCGCCCGCTCTCTCCCTGCCTCTCGCCCGCTCTCTCCCTGCCTCTTGCCCGCTCTCTCCCTGCCTCTCTCCCGCACTCTCCCTGCCTCTCTCCCGCTCTCTCCCTTCCTCTTGCCCACTCTTTCACTCGCTCTCTCCCTGCCTCCCGCCCAGTCTCTCTCATTGCCTCTCTCTTGCTGTCTCCCTGCCTCTCACCCACTCTCACCCTGCCTCTCACCCGCTCTCTCCCTGCCTCTCTCCCTGCCTCTCTCCCTGCCTCTCGACAGCTCTCTCCCTGCCTCTCGCCCGCTCTCACCCTGCCTCACGCCCGCTCTTTCCCTGCATCTCGCCCGCTCTCTCCCTGCCTCTCGCCCACTCTCTCCCTGCCTCTGGCCCGCTCTCTCCCTGCCTCTCGCCCAATCTGTCCCTGCCTCTCACCCACTCTCTCGCCCGCTCTCTCCCTGCCTCTCGCCCGCTCTCTCCCTGCCTCTCGCCCACTCTCCCCCTGCCTCTCACCCGCTCTCTCCCTGCCTCTCGTCCGACCTCTCACTCTGCCTCACGCCCACTCTCTCCCTGCCTCTCACCCACTCTCTCCCTGCCTCTCACCCACTCTCTCCCTGCCTCTCGCCCACTCTCTCCCTGCCTCTCGCCCGCTGTCTCCCTGCCTCTCACCCGCTCTCTCCCTGCTTCTCGCCCCCTCTCTCCCTGCCTCTCACCAACTCTCTCCTTGCCTCTCGCCGGCTCTCTCCCTGCCTCTCGCCCACTCTCTCCCTGCCTCTCGCCCGCTCTCTCCCTCCCTCTCAACCACTCTCACCCTGACGCTCGCCCGCTCTCTCCCTGCCTCTCGCCCGCTCTCTCCCTGCCTCTCGCCCGCTCTCTCCCTGGCTCTCTCCCTGCCTCTCGCCCGCTCTCTCCCTGCCTCTCGCACACTCACTCCCTGCCTCTCGCCCACTCTCTCCCTGCCTCTCGCCCGCTCTCTCCCTGCCTCTCGCCCACTCACACCCGCTCTCTCCCTGCCTCTCGCCCGCTCTCTCCCTGCCTCTCGCCCACTCTAACCCGCTCTCTCTCTGCCTCTCTCCCTGCCTCTCTCCCTGCCTCTCGCCCACTCTCTCCCTGCCTCTCGCCCGCTCTCTCCCTGCCTCTCGCCCGCTCTCTCCCTGCCTCACGCCCAATCTGTCCCTGCCTCTCACCCAGTCTCTCGCCCGCTCTCTCCCTCCCTCTCGCCCGCTCTCTCCCTCCCTCTCGCCCACTCTCCCCCTGCCTCTCGCCCGCTCTCTCTCTGCCTCTCGTCCGACCTCTCACTCTGCCTCACGCCCACTCTCTCCATGCCTCTCACCCACTCTCTCCCTGCCTCTCACCCACTCTCTCCCTGCTTCTCGCCCCCTCTCTCCCTGCCTCTCACCAACTCTCTCCTTGCCTATCGCTGGCTCTCTCCCTGCCTCTCGCCTGCTCTCTCCCTGCCTCTCACCCACTCTCTCCCTGCCTCTCGCCCGCTCTCTCCCTCCCTCTCAACCACTCTCACCCTGACGCTCGCCCACTCTCTCCCTGCCGCTCGCCCGCTCTCTCCCTGCCGCTCGCCCGCTCTCTCCCTGCCTCTCGCCCGCTCTCTCCCTGGCTCTCTCCCTGCCTCTCGCCCGCTCTCTCCCTGCCTCTCGCACAATCACTCCCTGCCTCTCACACGCTCTCTCCCTGCCTCTCACCCGCTCTCTCCCTCTCTCTCGCCCGCTCTCTCCCTGCCTCTCGCCCACTCTCACCCGCTCTCTCCCTGCCTCTCGCCCGCTCTCTCCCTGCCTCTCGCCCACTCTAACCCGCTGTCTCCCTGCCTCTCACCCGCTCTCAACCCTGCCTCTCGCCCGCTCTCTCCCTGCCTCTCGCCCGCTCTCTCCCTGCCTCTCGCCCGCTCTTTCCCTGCCTCTCGCCCGCTCACTCCCTGCCTCTCGCCCGCTCTCTCCCTGCCTCTCGCCCGCTCTCTCCCTGCTTCTCGCCCGCTCTCTCCCTGCCTCTCGCACGATCTGTCCCTGCCTCTCGCACGATCTGTCCCTGCCTCTCACCCACTCTCTCGCCCGCTCTCTCCCTGCCTCTCGCCCGCTCTCTCCCTGCCTCTCGCCCCCTCTCCCCCTGCCTTTCGCCAGCTCTCTCCCTGCCTCTGGTCCGACCTCTCACTCTGCCTCATGTCCCCTCTCTCCCTGCCTCTCGCCCGCTCTCTCCCTGCCTCTCAACCACTCTCTCCCTGCCTCTCACACCCTCTCTCCCTGCCTCTCGCCCGCTCTCTCCCTGCCTCTCGCCCGCTCTCTCCCTGCCTCTCGCCCGCTCTCTCCCTGCCTCTCGCCCGCTCTCTCCCTGCCTCTCGCCCGCTCTCTCCCTGCCTCTGGCCCGCTCTCTCCCTGCCTCTCGCCCAATCTGTCCCTGCCTCTCACCCACTCTCTCGCCCGCTCTCTCCCTGCCTCTCGCCCGCTCTCTCCCTGCCTCTCGCCCACTCTCCCCCTGCCTCTCACCCGCTCTCTCCCTGCCTCTCGTCCGACCTCTCACTCTGCCTCACGCCCACTCTCTCCCTGCCTCTCACCCACTCTCTCCCTGCCTCTCACCCACTCTCTCCCTGCCTCTCGCCCACTCTCTCCCTGCCTCTCGCCCGCTGTCTCCCTGCCTCTCACCCGCTCTCTCCCTGCTTCTCGCCCCCTCTCTCCCTGCCTCTCACCAACTCTCTCCTTGCCTCTCGCCGGCTCTCTCCCTGCCTCTCGCCCACTCTCTCCCTGCCTCTCGCCCGCTCTCTCCCTCCCTCTCAACCACTCTCACCCTGACGCTCGCCCGCTCTCTCCCTGCCTCTCGCCCGCTCTCTCCCTGCCTCTCGCCCGCTCTCTCCCTGGCTCTCTCCCTGCCTCTCGCCCGCTCTCTCCCTGCCTCTCGCACACTCACTCCCTGCCTCTCGCCCACTCTCTCCCTGCCTCTCGCCCGCTCTCTCCCTGCCTCTCGCCCACTCACACCCGCTCTCTCCCTGCCTCTCGCCCGCTCTCTCCCTGCCTCTCGCCCACTCTAACCCGCTCTCTCTCTGCCTCTCTCCCTGCCTCTCTCCCTGCCTCTCGCCCACTCTCTCCCTGCCTCTCGCCCGCTCTCTCCCTGCCTCTCGCCCGCTCTCTCCCTGCCTCACGCCCAATCTGTCCCTGCCTCTCACCCAGTCTCTCGCCCGCTCTCTCCCTCCCTCTCGCCCGCTCTCTCCCTCCCTCTCGCCCACTCTCCCCCTGCCTCTCGCCCGCTCTCTCTCTGCCTCTCGTCCGACCTCTCACTCTGCCTCACGCCCACTCTCTCCATGCCTCTCACCCACTCTCTCCCTGCCTCTCACCCACTCTCTCCCTGCTTCTCGCCCCCTCTCTCCCTGCCTCTCACCAACTCTCTCCTTGCCTATCGCTGGCTCTCTCCCTGCCTCTCGCCTGCTCTCTCCCTGCCTCTCACCCACTCTCTCCCTGCCTCTCGCCCGCTCTCTCCCTCCCTCTCAACCACTCTCACCCTGACGCTCGCCCACTCTCTCCCTGCCGCTCGCCCGCTCTCTCCCTGCCGCTCGCCCGCTCTCTCCCTGCCTCTCGCCCGCTCTCTCCCTGGCTCTCTCCCTGCCTCTCGCCCGCTCTCTCCCTGCCTCTCGCACAATCACTCCCTGCCTCTCACACGCTCTCTCCCTGCCTCTCACCCGCTCTCTCCCTCTCTCTCGCCCGCTCTCTCCCTGCCTCTCGCCCACTCTCACCCGCTCTCTCCCTGCCTCTCGCCCGCTCTCTCCCTGCCTCTCGCCCACTCTAACCCGCTGTCTCCCTGCCTCTCACCCGCTCTCAACCCTGCCTCTCGCCCGCTCTCTCCCTGCCTCTCGCCCGCTCTCTCCCTGCCTCTCGCCCGCTCTTTCCCTGCCTCTCGCCCGCTCACTCCCTGCCTCTCGCCCGCTCTCTCCCTGCCTCTCGCCCGCTCTCTCCCTGCCTCTCGCCCGCTCTCTCCCTGCCTCTCGTCCGTTCTCTCCCTGCCTCTCGCCCGCTCTCTCCCTGCTTCTCGCCCGCTCTCTCCCTGCCTCTCGCACGATCTGTCCCTGCCTCTCGCACGATCTGTCCCTGCCTCTCACCCACTCTCTCGCCCGCTCTCTCCCTGCCTCTCGCCCGCTCTCTCCCTGCCTCTCGCCCCCTCTCCCCCTGCCTTTCGCCAGCTCTCTCCCTGCCTCTGGTCCGACCTCTCACTCTGCCTCATGCCCCCTCTCTCCCTGCCTCTCGCCCGCTCTCTCCCTGCCTCTCGCCCGCTCTCTCCCTGCCTCTCGCTCGCTCTCTCCCTGCCCCTCACCCACTCTCTCCCTGCCTCTTGCCCGCTCTCTCCCTGCCTCTCGCCCACTCTCCCCCTGCATCTCGCCAGCTCTCTCCCTGCCTCTGGTCCGACCTCTCACTCTGCCTCATGTCCCCTCTCTCCCTGCCTCTCGCCCGCTCTCTCCCTGCCTCTCAACCACTCTCTCCCTGCCTCTCACACCCTCTCTCCCTGCCTCTCGCCCGCTCTCTCCCTGCCTCTCGCCCGCTCTCTCCCTGCCTCTCGCCCGCTCTCTCCCTGCCTCTCGCCCGCTCTCTCCCTGCCTCTCGCCCGCTTTCTCCCTGCCTCTCGACCCGTGTCTCCCTGCCGCTCACCCACTCCCTCTCTGCCTCTTGCCCGCACTCTCCCTGCCTCTCGCCCGCTCTCTCCCTGCCTCTCAACCGCTCTCTCCCTGCTTCTCGCCCCCCTCTCCCTGCCTCTCGCCAGCTCTCTCCCTGCCTCTCGCCTCTCTTTCCGTGCCTCTTGCCCGCTCTCTCCCTGCCTCTTGCCCGCTCACTCCCTGCCTCTCACCCGCTCTCTCCCTGCTTCTCACCCGCTCTCTCCCTGCCTCTCACCTGTTCTCTCCCTGCTTCTCGCCCGCTCTCTCCCTGCCTCTCACCCACTCTCTCCCTGCCTCTCAACCACTCTCTCCCTGCCTCTCACCCGCTCTCTCCCTGCCTCTTGCCCGCTCTCTCCCTGCCTCTCGCCCGCTCTCTCCCTGCCTCTCGCACACTCACTCCCTGCCTCTCACACGCTCTCTCCCTGCCTCTCACCCGCTCTCTCCCTGCCTCTCGCCCGCTCTCTCCCTGCCTCTCGCCCACTCTCACCCGCTCTCTCCCTGCCTCTCGCCCGCTCTCTCCCTGCCTCTCGCCCACTCTAACCCGCTGTCTCCCTGCCTCTCACCCGCTCTCAACCCTGCCTCTCGCCCGCTCTCTCCCTGCCTCTCGCCCGCTCTCTCCCTGCCTCTCGCCCGCTCTTTCCCTGCCTCTCGCCCGCTCTCTCCCTGCCTCTCGCCCGCTCTCTCCCTGCCTCTCGCCCGCTCTCTCCCTGCCTCTCGCCCCCTCTCACCCTGCCTTTCGCCAGCTCTCTCCCTGCCTCTGGTCCGACCTCTCACTCTGCCTCATGCCCCCTCTCTCCCTGCCTCTCGCCCGCTCTCTCCCTGCCTCTCGTCCGCTCTCTCCCTGCCTCTCGCTCGCTCTCTCCCTGCCCCTCACCCACTCTCTCTCTGCCTCTTGCCCGCTCTCTCCCTGCCTCTCGCCCACTCTCCCCCTGCATCTCGCCAGCTCTCTCCCTGCCTCTGGTCCGACCTCTCACTCTGCCTCATGCCCCCTCTCTCCCTGCCTCTCGCCCGCTCTCTCCCTGCCTCTCGCCCGCTCTCTCCCTGCCTCTCGCTCGCTCTCTCCCTGCCTCTCACCCGCTCTCTCCCTGCCTCTCACCAACTCTCTCCTTGCCTCTCGCCCGCTCTCTCCCTGCCTCTCGCCCGCTCTCTCGGTGCCTCTCGCCCGCTCTCTCCCTGCCTCTCGCCCGCTCTCTCCCTGCCTCTCGCCCGCTCTCTCCCTGCCTCTCACCCACTCTCTCCCTGCCTCTCAACTGCTCTCTCCCTGCCTCTCGCCTACTCTCTCCCTGCCTTTCGCCCGCTCTCTCCCTGCCTTTCGCCCGCTCTCTCCCTGCCTTTCGCCCGCTCTCTCCCTGCCTCTCGCCCGCTCTCTCCCTGCCTCTCGCCCGCTCTCTCCCTGCCTCTCACCCACTCTCTCCCTGCCTCTCGCCCGCTCGCTCCCTGCCTCTCACCCGCTCTCTCCCTGCCTCTTGCCCGCTCTCTCCCTGCCTCTCTCCCGCTCTCTCCCTTCCTCTTGCCCACTCTTTCACTCGCTCTCTCCCTGCCTCCCGCCCAGTCTCTCCCTGCCTCTCACTTGCTGTCTCCCTGCCTCTCACCCACTCTCACCGTGCCTCTCGCCAGCTCTCTCCCTGCCTCTCACCCGCTCTTTCTCTGCCTCTCTCTCTGCCTCTCTCTCTGCCTCTCTCCCTGCCTCTCTCCCTGCCTCTCGACGGCTCTCTCCCTGCCTCTCGCCCGCTCTCACCCTGCCTCTCGCCCGCTCTCACCCTGCCTCTCGCCCGCTCTCTCCCTGCCTCTCGCCCGCTCTCTCCCTGCCTCTCGCCCGCTCTCTCCCTGCCTCTCGCCCGCTCTCTCCCTGCCTCTCGCCCAAACTGTCCCTGCCTCTCACCCACTCTCTCGCCCGCTCTCTCCCTGCCTCTCGCCCGCTCTCTCCCTGCCTCTCGCCCACTCTCCCCCTGCCTCTCACCCGCTCTCTCCCTGCCTCTCGTCCGACCTCTCACTCTGCCTCACGCCCACTCTCTCCCTGCCTCTCGCCCACTCTCTCCCTGCCTCTCACCCACTCTCTCCCTACCTCTCACCCACTCTCTCCCTGCATCTCACCCACTCTCTCCCTGTCTCTCGCCCACTCTCTCCCTGCCTCTCGCCCGCTCTCTCCCTGCCTCTCACCCGCTCTCTCCCTGCTTCTCGCCCCCTCTCTCCCTGCCTCTCACCAACTCTCTCCTTGCCTCTCGCCGGCTCTCTCCCTGCCACTCGCCTGCTCTCTCCCTGCCTCTCACCCACTCTCTCCCTGCCTCTCGCCCGCTCTCTCCCTCCCTCTCAACCACTCTCACCCTGACGCTCGCCCGCTCTCTCCCTGCCTCTCGCCCGCTCTCTCCCTGCCTCTCGCCCGCTCTCTCCCTGCCTCTCGCCCGCTCTCTGCCTGCCTCTCGCCCGCTCTCTCCCTGCCGCTCGCCCGCTCTCTCCCTGCCGCTCGCCCGCTCTCTCCCTGCCTCTCGCCTGGTCTCTCCCTGGCTCTCTCCCTGCCTCTCGCCCGCTCTCTCCCTGCCTCTCGCACACTCACTCCCTGCCTCTCACACGCTCTCTCCCTGCCTCTCACCCGCTCTCTCCCTGCCTCTCGCCCGCTCTCTCCCTGCCTCTCGCCCACTCTAACCCGCTGTCTCCCTGCCTCTCGCCCGCTCTCTCCCTGCCTCTCGCCCGCTCTCTCCCTGCCTCTCGCCCGCTCTCTCCCTGCCTCTTGCCCGCTCTCTCCCTGCCTCTCTCCCGCACTCTCCCTGCCTCTCTCCCGCTCTCTCCCTTCCTCTTGCCCACTCTTTCACTCGCTCTCTCCCTGCCTCCCGCCCAGTCTCTCTCATTGCCTCTCTCTTGCTGTCTCCCTGCCTCTCACCCACTCTCACCCTGCCTCTCACCCGCTCTCTCCCTGCCTCTCTCCCTGCCTCTCTCCCTGCCTCTCGACAGCTCTCTCCCTGCCTCTCGCCCGCTCTCACCCTGCCTCACGCCCGCTCTTTCCCTGCATCTCGCCCGCTCTCTCCCTGCCTCTCGCCCACTCTCTCCCTGCCTCTGGCCCGCTCTCTCCCTGCCTCTCGCCCAATCTGTCCCTGCCTCTCACCCACTCTCTCGCCCGCTCTCTCCCTGCCTCTCGCCCGCTCTCTCCCTGCCTCTCGCCCACTCTCCCCCTGCCTCTCACCCGCTCTCTCCCTGCCTCTCGTCCGACCTCTCACTCTGCCTCACGCCCACTCTCTCCCTGCCTCTCACCCACTCTCTCCCTGCCTCTCACCCACTCTCTCCCTGCCTCTCGCCCACTCTCTCCCTGCCTCTCGCCCGCTGTCTCCCTGCCTCTCACCCGCTCTCTCCCTGCTTCTCGCCCCCTCTCTCCCTGCCTCTCACCAACTCTCTCCTTGCCTCTCGCCGGCTCTCTCCCTGCCTCTCGCCCACTCTCTCCCTGCCTCTCGCCCGCTCTCTCCCTCCCTCTCAACCACTCTCACCCTGACGCTCGCCCCGCTCTCTCCCTGCCTCTCGCCCGCTCTCTCCCTGCCTCTCGCCCGCTCTCTCCCTGGCTCTCTCCCTGCCTCTCGCCCGCTCTCTCCCTGCCTCTCGCACACTCACTCCCTGCCTCTCGCCCACTCTCTCCCTGCCTCTCGCCCGCTCTCTCCCTGCCTCTCGCCCACTCACACCCGCTCTCTCCCTGCCTCTCACCCGCTCTCTCCCGGCCTCTCGCCCGCTCTCTCCCTGCCTCTCGCCCGCTCTCTCCCTGGCTCTCTCCCTGCCTCTCGCCCGCTCTCTCCCTGCCTCTCGCACACTCACTCCCTGCCTCTCGCCCACTCTCTCCCTGCCTCTCGCCCCGCTCTCTCCCTGCCTCTCGCCCACTCACACCCGCTCTCTCCCTGCCTCTCGCCCGCTCTCTCCCTGCCTCTCGCCCACTCTAACCCGCTCTCTCTCTGCCTCTCTCCCTGCCTCTCTCCCTGCCTCTCGCCCACTCTCTCCCTGCCTCTCGCCCGCTCTCTCCCTGCCTCTCGCCCGCTCTCTCCCTGCCTCACGCCCAATCTGTCCCTGCCTCTCACCCAGTCTCTCGCCCGCTCTCTCCCTCCCTCTCGCCCGCTCTCTCCCTCCCTCTCGCCCACTCTCCCCCTGCCTCTCGCCCGCTCTCTCTCTGCCTCTCGTCCGACCTCTCACTCTGCCTCACGCCCACTCTCTCCATGCCTCTCACCCACTCTCTCCCTGCCTCTCACCCACTCTCTCCCTGCTTCTCGCCCCCTCTCTCCCTGCCTCTCACCAACTCTCTCCTTGCCTATCGCTGGCTCTCTCCCTGCCTCTCGCCTGCTCTCTCCCTGCCTCTCACCCACTCTCTCCCCTGCCTCTCGCCCGCTCTCTCCCTCCCTCTCAACCACTCTCACCCTGACGCTCGCCCACTCTCTCCCTGCCGCTCGCCCGCTCTCTCCCTGCCGCTCGCCCGCTCTCTCCCTGCCTCTCGCCCGCTCTCTCCCTGGCTCTCTCCCTGCCTCTCGCCCGCTCTCTCCCTGCCTCTCGCACAATCACTCCCTGCCTCTCACACGCTCTCTCCCTGCCTCTCACCCGCTCTCTCCCTCTCTCTCGCCCGCTCTCTCCCTGCCTCTCGCCCACTCTCACCCCGCTCTCTCCCTGCCTCTCGCCCGCTCTCTCCCTGCCTCTCGCCCACTCTAACCCGCTGTCTCCCTGCCTCTCACCCGCTCTCAACCCTGCCTCTCGCCCGCTCTCTCCCTGCCTCTCGCCCGCGCTCTCCCTGCCTCTCGCCCGCTCTTTCCCTGCCTCTCGCCCGCTCACTCCCTGCCTCTCGCCCGCTCTCTCCCTGCCTCTCGCCCGCTCTCTCCCTGCCTCTCGCCCGCTCTCTCCCTGCCTCTCGTCCGTTCTCTCCCTGCCTCTCGCCCGCTCTCTCCCTGCCTCTCGCCCCCTCTCCCCCTGCCTTTCGCCAGCTCTCTCCCTGCCCCTGGTCCGACCTCTCACTCTGCCTCATGCCCCCTCTCTCCCTGCCTCTCGCCCGCTCTCTCCCTGCCTCTCGCCCGCTCTCTCCCTGCCTCTCGCTCGCTCTCTCCCTGCCCCTCACCCACTCTCTCCCTGCCTCTTGCCCGCTCTCTCCCTGCCTCTCGCCCACTCTCCCCCTGCATCTCGCCAGCTCTCTCCCTGCCTCTGGTCCGACCTCTCACTCTGCCTCATGTCCCCTCTCTCCCTGCCTCTCGCCCGCTCTCTCCCTGCCTCTCGCTCGCTCTCTCGCTGCCTCTCACCTGCTCTCTCCCTGCCTCTCACCAACTCTCTCCTTGCCTATCGCCCGCTCTCTCCCTGCCTCTCGCCCGCTCTCTCGGTGCATCTCGCCCGCTCTGTCCCTGCCTCTCACCCACTCTCTCCCTGCCTCTCGCCCGCTCTCTCCCTGCCTCTCGCCAGCTCTCTCCCTGCCTCTCACCCGCTCTCTCTCTGCCTCTCTCTCTGCCTCTCTCTCTGCCTCTCTCCCTGCCTCTCTCCCTGCCTCTCGACGGCTCTCTCCCTGCCTCTCGCCCGCTCTCACCCTGCCTCTCGCCCACTCTCTCCCTCCCTCTCGCCCGCTCTCTCCCTGCCTCTCGCCCGCTCTCTCCCTGCCTCTCGCCCGCTCTCTCCCTGCCTCTCGCCCAATCTGTCCCTGCCTCTCACCCACTCTCTCGCCCGCTCTCTCCCTGCCTCTCGCCCGCTCTCTCCCTGCCTCTCGCCCACTCTCCCCCTGCCTCTCACCCGCTCTCTCCCTGCCTCTCGTCCGACCTCTCACTCTGCCTCACGCCCACTCTCTCCATGCCTCTCACCCACTCTCTCCCTGCATCTCACCCACTCTCCCCCGCCTCTCACCCACTCTCTCCCTGCCTCTCGCCCGCTCTCTCCCTGCCTCTCACCCGCTCTCTCCCTGCTTCTCGCCCCCTCTCTCCCTGCCTCTCACCAACTCTCTCCATGCCTCTCGCCGGCTCTCTCCCTGCCTCTCGCCTGCTCTCTCCCTGCCTCTCACCCACTCTCTCCCTGCCTCTCGCCCGCTCTCTCCCTCCCTCTCAACCACTCTAACCCTGACGCTCGCCCGCTCTCTCCCTGCCCTCTCGCCCGCTCTCTCCCTGCCTCTCGCCCGCTCTCTCCCTGCCTCTCGCCCGCTCTCTCCCTGCCTCTCGCCCGCTCTCTCCCTGCCTCTCGCCCGCTCTCTGCCTGCCTCTCGCCCGCTCTCTCCCTGCCGCTCGCCCGCTCTCTCCCTGCCGCGCGCCCGCTCTCTCCCTGCCTCTCGCCTGCTCTCCTCCCTGGCTCTCTCCCTGCCTCTGACACCGCTCTCTCCCTGCCTCTCGCCCGCTCTCTCCCTGCCTCTCGCCCACTCTAACCCGCTGTCTCCCTGCCTCTCGCCCGCTCTCTCCCTGCCTCTCGCCCGCTCTCTCCCTGCCTCTCGCCCGCTCTCTCCCTGCCTCTCGCCCACTCTCTCCCTGCCTCTTGCCCACTCTCTCCCTGCCTCTCTCCCGCACTCTCCCTGCCTCTCGCCCCGCTCTCTCCCTGCCTCTCGCCCACTCTAACCCGCTGTCTCCCTGCCTCTCACCCGCTCTCAACCCTGCCTCTGGCCCCGCTCTCTCCCCTGCCTCTCGCCCGCTCTCTCGCCTGCCTCTCGCCCGCTCTTTCCCTGCCTCTCGCCCGCTCTCTCCCTGCCTCTCGCCCGCTCTCTCCCTGCCTCTCGCCCGCTCTCTCCCTGCCTCTCGCCCCCTCTCCCCCTGCCTTTCGCCAGCTCTCTCCCTGCCTCTGGTCCGACCTCTCACTCTGCCTCATGCCCCCCTCTCTCCCTGCCTCTCGCCCGCTCTCTCCCTGCCTCTCGTCCGCTCTCTCCCTGCCTCCCGCTCGCTCTCTCCCTGCCCCTCACCCACTCTCTCTCTGCCTCTTGCCCGCTCTCTCCCTGCCTCTCGCCCACTCTCCCCCTGCATCTCGCCAGCTCTCTCCCTGCC